>BQNB010052454.1:0-29743 GCA_026074375.1 Tanacetum coccineum
TGAATGCAAGCCTTAAAAAGCTTAAGTTCCACCTCGCCCAGTTTGACTCTGTGGTGAAGAAGAGGATAACACCTGATGCTCATACAAAAGGTGAATGGGGGTCTGAACATACAAAAGCTGTTTTTAATAATAAAATTATTCCATTTCTAAAATCTTTAACATACATCTTCAATGTGTTTGATAGAGATCTTCTAAATGAAATAATGGAAGTACATACATTTTTAACCAAATGGATGATGTTGTTCAACAGTTTTCAGGTAACAAACAATGTTTGGAAATTGCTAAGAAAGAATTACTTTTGGAAAATGATTGACTCTTATAACAAATCATGTCTCAAGATGTATTTTTAACTGTGATGAATTCTATGTCTTTGATTGATGAATCTATGAATATGGATGGAAAGAGAAAAGAATATTGTAATCTTGAGGCCGAGCTTTTGAAATCACAAAATGCGTTTAATGATCTTTTGAAAAGATTCACTCACAACTTAAAAAACATTGTATTTCTCTTGAATTCTCAATACAACTTAATCAAGAAATTTTTCAAAAACATGAATCTTATGATAATCAAAATACTCTTGAAATTCCAGAATTCTTTAAAAATAATGATTTAAAAGCTCGGCTTCAAGACAAAGTCACTACCATTTGTAAGTTGAAGGATATTATAAAGTCAATGAGACAAAAGTCTAAAGAAGAGAATGTTAATAATGATTATGGTGAAATTGTGATAAAAAATGTAGAACTAGAGAATAGTGTGGCAAAATTGCTTTCTAAAAGCGGGCGTCTTTGTAATGAAATTAATCATGTTAAACAGGTTTTTAAAGAGAAGTTTGACTCAATTAAAAAGACACGTATTCGTTCAAAAGAACAAAGTGACTCGTTTATTGATAAACTGAAATTAAAATCTGCAGAGAATAAGGATTTAAAAGCTCAACTTCAAGATAAGATTTTTATGATAACGTCATTGAAAAATGATTTTTGAAAAATAAAAGGAAAAGACATTGTTGATATTGCTACACAAATACCATCTGCCACCATTATTGTTCTAGGAATGTTCAAGCTAGATTTAGAACCTTTAGCTCCTAGGTTATTACAAAATAGGGAAGCTCACATAGATTACCTTATGTACACTCAAGAACAAGCTGATATTCTTCGGGGAATAGTCGAACAAGCTAAAGCAAAACAACCTTTAGATAGTGCGTTAGACTTTGCCTGTAAGCATGCCTAACGAATTTAGGAGTTACTTGTATATTTTCGAGATACATGCCCTAATGTGATTAATCTTAGTGCAAAAAAGGTTGATGTCACACCCAAAAACAAGGTCAAGAAAGTTAGGTTTGCTGAACCTCTCACATCCTCAAGCAATAGTAAATACGTAGAGTCATCAATAACATCATATTCTAACACACCTGTGTTGTCTGCTACAGGATTGAAGTGTTCTACTAGTAAGTTCTGATCAAAGCCTACTAGCAATAAAAGGAATGATAGGATCTCGCATACACCAAGTAAGAACATGAAGAATAAAGTAGAAGCCCAACCTAGGAAAGTTAATAAAAAGAATCGTGTTGTTGAACCTATTTGTGATGATAATGTTAAGTATTCAAAGTTAAATGCGAATTCTGATCTTAATTGTTCTACTTGTAAGAAATCTTTGTTTGATGATGTACATAATAAGTGTCTTCTTGATTTTGTGAAAATTTTGAATAGCTGTGCTAAATCTGCTAAGAAACATAAAAAAACAAAATATTTGGAAACCTACAGGTCATGTATTCACTGAAGTAAGATTTAAGTGGAAACCAACATGCAGAACTTTTACTATAGTTGGTAATTCATGCCCTTTAACTAGGATCACTTCAGCTAACGTAGTGCCTCCTAAGCAAGCCACTTTCCACTCAGTTGAAACACAAAAACCAGAGCTTAAAGTCTATAGTAGGAAACCCAAAAATGTTGAAAATATAGGTTCGAGTAAAAAGGCTAAGATTGTAGAATCTAAGACTGCTAACCACTCGGAACCCAATCCTACTTGGGGATTTAATGCTACATATATTCCATCATCTTCTTTTCTTGTCATGACAGGTTGTCCAGATTGTTCTATGGTATCTGGACTCTGGATGTTCGAAATACATGACAAGGAACCGCTCTCAGCTCATGAACTTTGTTAGTAAATTTTTGGGTACAGTTAGATTCGGGAACGACCATATTATAAGAATTATGGGGTATGGTGACTATCAGCTAGGAAATGTTACTATCTCAAGGGTATACTACGTCGAGGGGCTTGGACATAACTTGTTTTATGTTGGTCAATTTTGTTACGGGGATTTTGAATTCGCATTTCAGAGAAACACTTGCTTTATTTGTAATTTAGAAGGTGTTGATCTACTTTCCGGATCACGAGAAATAAATTTGTACATAATCTCTCTTGATGACATGCTTAGAACATCTCTTATCTATCTTCTATCTAAAGCGTCAAAGACTAAGAGCTGGTTATGGCACCGTCGGCTATCACATCTCAACTTCGGTACAATTAACAAGCTAGCCAAATAGGGTCTTGCACGAGGCATTCCAATACTTAAATTTCAAAAAGATCATCTGTGTTTAGCATGTGCATTAGGTAAAAGCAAGAAATCCTCCCATCAACCCAAAGCTGAAGACACTAACCAAGAGAAGCTATATCTTTTGCATATGGATTTGTGTGGCTCGATGCGTATGGCGAGTATTAACGGGAAAAGGTATATCTTGGTGATTGTCGACGATTACTCAAGATTTACTTGGGTCGGATTTTTTAGAACAAAAGATGAAGCTCCTGAGGCCATCTTTAAATGCATCAAAAATATTCAAGTTTGTTTGAATGCCACCGTCTGTAATGTTCGAACAGATAATGGAACCGAATTTGTCAATCAGACACTTCGTCAATTTTATGAAAATGTTGGCATCTCGCATCAAACATCTATTGCTCGCACTCCTCAGCAGAACGACGTTGTCGAAAGGTAAAACCGAACTCTTATAGAAGCTGCTCGTACAAGGTTAATATTTTCTAAAGCTCCAATATTTTTATGGGTCGAAGCTATCAACACAACCTGTTACACCCAAAACCGTTCAATAATCCATCGTCGATACAACAAAACTCCATATGAGCTTATGCAGGATAAGAAACCGGATTTATCATTCTTTCACTTCTTTGGTGCACTTTGTTATCCTACCAATGACAATGACGACCTGGGTAAATTAGATGCAAAAGCTGACATTGGTAATTTGTTGGTTATGCGCTCGCAAAGAAAGCGTTCAGAATTTACAACAAAAGAACCCAGAAAATTATTGAAACAATTCATGTGTCATTCGATGAGCTAACAGCAATGGCTTCTGAACAATTCAGTTCAGGTGTCGGGCTTCAATGTATGACTCCTGCAACATCCAGTTCAGGACACGTTCCAAACCCTGTTTCTCAACAACCTTGTATTCCACCAAATAGAGATGATTGGGATTACTTGTTTCAACCTATGTTTGATGAATACTTCAATCTTCCCTCAATTGTTGTTATTCCCGTTTAAGACGTTGTTGCACCAAGAGCTGTGGTTTTAGCCGATTCTCCTGTGTCAACTTCCATTGACCAGGATGCTCCTTCAACAAGTATTCCATAACCCAAACAAAAACATTCTCCAACCATTTCAGCAAGGTTTTAAAAGAATCCCAAAAACACCAATCTTTCATGATGATCCACTTAAATGAATCCTCCTCAAAAGAATCAACTCCACAGAGGATCGATCATACGAATGTGGAGACAAACCCACACTCTATTTGAACACCTTGGTAAATGGACTAAGGATCATCTTATAGCAAACGTGATCGGTGATCCTTCTCGTTCTGTTTTTATGAGAAAGCAACTCCAAATTGACGTCATGTGGTGTTTCTTTGATGCCTTCCTAACTTTTGTAAAACAATAAGAACTTCAAACAAGCAATGACCGAACCATCATGGATCGATGTAAATGCAAGAAGAAATTCATGATTTGAAAGGCACAATTTGGGATTGGTGCCGTTCCCAGATAGAAGTGTTATTGATCAAACTTAAATGGATTTATAAGGTCAAGACAGATGAATTTGGCGGGGTACTAAAGAACAAGGCTAGATTAGTTTTACTCAAGGATTCAGGCAAGAAGAGGGAATCGATTTCAAGGAATCATTTACAACCGGATGCTAAGAAAAGAGGCCATCAGATCATCATAGCTAGATGCGTGCCCTTTCCCCATAAAAATAGAGACTACCCAAAGGGACCATCAAACAGCTTTCTTGAATGACGAGCTTAAAGAAGCGGATCCATGATTCTCACCAGAAGGATTGTTTGATCCAGTACAACCCATCGCATGTGTACAAGCTGAAAAAGGCCCTCTACGGTCTCAAACAAGCACCACGTGCATGGTACCACATGCTGTCAAGCTTCCTAATCTCATAACATTTCTCTAAAGTGCAGTTGATCCAACACTCTTCATACGGCAAGCTGGGAATGACTTATTATTGGTACAAATATATAATGTGACTGATATAATATTATGCATCCCTAATACTAGCAGTGGTAATTGAGTTTGCTAATCAGATGACCACTAAGTTCAAGATGTCAATGATGGGGCAGAATTCATTCTTTTTAGGATTACAAATTTCTCAAAGTCCTAGAGGCATCTTTATAAACCAATCTAACTATACTTCTGAAATTGTTAAAAAACAAGTTGGAAGTTACCCCCCGCGTTGCGGCGGGGCTGCTTTTTTGTGATTGTTGTTTAGCGCAAGTGACTGTTGAAGATGAGTGATAGAGATGAGAAATTAAAACTTTTACTAACAATACTAATCAATGTATTTCTAGATATTAAAATTAGATGTCAACACAGAATACAAATGGAGCCACTATACTAACATTAAACTAATGAATTAATGTTAAAACCCAAATCCAAACGATAATTACAATTACAAACATCAACTTAATCAATCAAATTGTTAACTTCACAAGTACCAGACAATCAAAGTCTAACAACCTTATGTTACTTTCTATACAAATTAAAAATCAACATGAATTTTTAAATGGGTCCTGCCAGCATCACATATGACTTCCCATCCAAATACTTGGCAACTTCTGCCATATTTCCTCTTCAAGCCTACATTACAGTATACCATCAGATCCCATACATGCAAAAAACATACTGGCAATAGATTTGCATTAGTTTCAAATAGAACCTATGGCTAGGTGATATGTACAATGTATATGCATGACTGTAACACAACCTAATGAATCATTAAAGGTACTACTGAGCTCATTAGTACAACATATCAGCCCAAAGTGAGCAGTCTAAATATTATTGAACAATCACACAAACAAACTCAATCCGCTCACTCGCACACCAAAGCTAACTAAAATTAAGCATTCAGAATCACTACTAATTAAAGATTAGTTATTCCAGGCTAGTATTGGTACCAGGTTTGTTTCTCGATGTTTGTAGTCACAAACTTAAATGGATAAACCAAATAAGCTACTGGCATTGTTAGACAGTGGAGCTTTAAAGCATGGTATGGTCACACCATAGGGCATTATGGCACTTGCCCGATGGTTACTGCCAAATGTCAACTAACCCCGAGCAATAGGACTTGTATAATCTGGCAAACCAAATACTCTACCCGAAGACCGATCAAGTTTACCTCAGATGTGTTTTGATTGGAATTTTTATGTATGGGCTTATTCTACACCTAGTTTTGGTAACACCTAGTCCAAACAGATTCGGTAACTGGCTGACCTTGTTTGAATTCCATCTTTCTTTTTTTCATACTAACCAATTATAGTATGAGCATATGAAAATAATTATGGCATAACAAAGTCAAGTTTAGAAAATTACATGCATTTTGTCTTGTTTTTCATACCTGAAATCAACGTATCCAACAAATCAAACACTTTGTATTCCTAACCATTGTTTTCTTTAAAACCAATAATTTTAAGTAACAATATATTATAATTGTTTCTGTAGTGTGCATGAAACATTGTTTACTTTTATTAAGTCGAACGACTAAATGCTTTAACTATTTTTTTGTGCTTGAACAAACTCTCTGTGCATTTGGCGACAAAATAGATAAGTGCTTCATGTGCACTTAAAAATGCACTCTGGTCAATCTCTAGTTTGGTTTTTGAAATAGTTTACCTTACAAAGACAATAGTAAAAGATTCGTATAATGTTATGATGTGCTGTCGTGTAGGGTCAATTATTTGATTATCAAGTTTTAAATTTATATTTAGCCGACAAACCTAAAACAACACTTTAACGAGCAGTGTACCCGGTCAAGATGGAGTTCGCGGTAAGTAGGGTGTCGAACACTAAGAGTGGAACATTAATCCTAAATTCTATCTGTATTTTAATTAGTCTATCTACTGGTTAAACCTATGATATATACGTTGTCTAATAAGATGAGAGGTTTTCAGCCTGAGAGACTGGCACAGGTTTATGGTGACAAATATCAATTCTAAGCACAATAAACACTAAAGCAAATAACACAAGACAAAAGAGCGGTACGAACCAAATAATAGAAAATTGTATTAACCATGTTAAATCCAATTAAATGCTGGTTTGCTTAATTAGTGCAATGGCTGCTTATTTCGAGGCGGCATATCATTCTTAAGACTTAGGCGGTTCTACTTCCTAAGACCTAGATACGAACAATCCTGTCACGATTAACGCATCCGCATAAAGCATCCTTAAATTCAATTATAATCTATCATAGGGAATTAAAGCAGTGGTGTTCCTGTTAATACCCTAGCCAATCGGGACTTTACCACTTTATTGCCTGATTTGTTTTATACACCGGTGGTCCACCACCAAAATCAATTACAAGTTAATTAAGAACATAATCGCTGAACAATTATCGGGTCACCTGCCGGTCCAACTAAGCTCATAATCAAAAAGTAATGATAAGGTGTTATTTGTGATCCTATTGGTCCGGGCATACAAAGACAACATGGAGAGCTATCCCGGCATCTAGATTACTCGTTAAGTCTCACTAGACCCAGTTGAATGATAGGTCGCATGTACAAGCACATAAATAAGTATAAGGCGATAAACATAATTAAATAACAACGATAAATTAAGCAAGCCGGATTAAAACAAACCAAACATTATAATCTTCATTAACATGGCTAATACCCGAGGGTATTAGCCCACAATCAAATGTTATTAAGACAAACAGATCAAACAATTAAAAACCGGAATGATTAAGAAATGTAAGAATTACATTATGTCTTCTATGGAAATAGGAATGTGTCGAACTTGCTGCTCTTTAGGCATGTAGAAATTCGACTTCAGATGTATACTATATAGAGAATATGATATTGCACACTGAAAACTCGCTTTTGAGTCTTCTATTTATAGTTGCTGAAAAATCCTCGATACGCCGTATCCATATGGGTCGATACGACATATCGGGCTGGATCCCTTGGAGTGCGTGCTACGTTGTAATAACTCTTTGATTTCTTTCCCAAATTACTTGATTTACTGTATCTTCGAATAGTCATCTTCAAGGATACGATGTATGAAGAAGTCATAGATACGCGGTATTAGGAATTGTCTAAACGCGTTTTCTTGTGAAGCTTGGTGCTGATACGCAGTATCTTCTTATTTGGATACGGCGTATTGGTGTATTTTTAGGAATCTTCAAATGTCTTTGTTTTAGCTCCAGATTGTGCGCCTTTTAGTATGTCTTCACAAAACACTCCTGAATTACTGCATTTATCAACTTTAAAGCAATTAAGTACCAAATAATGCAATAATTATATAAAAATAGGCAAAACAGATGGGATAAATGATGTAATAAAGTGACGTTATTTGATGTTATCAAATATCCCCCACTTGAATCCTACTTGTCCTCAAGTAGACCTTAGATAAAAGTTCAGTTTATGAAAATGTGTCCTCACCGAAGTTAAGGATTTTCTGTTTTAAGCATCGTTTTGTTCTAATCACCTGCACATGACCAAGCTCCTCACGAAATATGGAATGAAAACACTCATATCACTCAACTAATATAGGGTGTAACATTTAAGTGGTACGCTCAATTGCTAGGTCGTGATTAGTTTCGTATCATAAGCTTGGCAATGATATACATCTCCACCGCTAAAGCTAAGGAAGAACAAGTCAAAAGCTAAATTGGGTATTTATTAGAAGGCTCAGGTTAAATCATTCTTTTTAGGAGAACGTTATAGGGTATGGAGCTTCGACTTTCACCAGAGGTCGTCGTCAAACAAGGCAGCTGAGACATGCATACTGATTTGCAGTTTATTATACACGTAAAATATATAAAATATAAAACTTTAAAAGAGAAATTAAGAAGATTACCAAGTTACCCTTGATAAAATTCACTCTCAAAAATATATATAATATAATATAAAATACTTATGTTTAACCGGGTAAGTATGATCACCCGGGTCGTTTCCCCAATGACTAGTGAAATTGAAACCACGTTTTACGTTCGGATCCTGATTTGAAGTGGAGAAAAGTATATGTTGGATAATCGCTATTACTACAAAGAATAAGAAGCAACAAATAAGACAAATAAAGCAAGTGATATCAAATTTTAAATCCCTAAAAATGTAAACTAAAATTTTACTAGGTAAAGAAAAATTTCCGAAAACTATTAAAAATAAAAGCCCTAATTTTTATCTTTTTATAAAAGTTTAATTGAACTAATTAAAACTTAACCCTAATTATTAATTAAAACTTAATAAACTAATTTAAAACTTAACTAATGGACTAATGATGCAAAAAGGAAAAGGACTAAAAGGGAAAATTACTTAACGGGCAAGGATTAACTAAGAAACAATTAAAATCGAAAAGTTACACTTTCTACCCTGAGAATCTACCCCGACAACAAACTAAGTACCCGAAATTAAGGTTAATTTTGAAAGGTGCTTAGTATGAAAAACTCAAAAGAAGCAAAAGTGATAAAAGAATAAGGGGAACAAAATTAATAAAAGCTACTAGGGCTGAAAATCTCAAATAAGCTCAGGAAGAGCTTATTTCTAAACTGATTACAGAAAGTGAGGTTTTGAGCTTACTTCTACTTAAACAGCCATAAAATGCTCAAATTAAGCTTAATTCTAAAAAGGAAAAGTGATCTAGAAAGCTTATGATGTGCTTAATCTAAATATGCAAAGAAATTAAAGCTTAAACTACTTTTGAGCTACTGAAATTGATCATGAAATAAGCAAACTCAGGAAATAAGCAAAGAAACACAAAGTACAATTAAGCTAAAAACTTTAATAAGCTACACTAGACTCTGGAACTTAAAAGACTTATTAAACTACTTATTATCCATCAAATTAAGCTATAAAATCTAGACTTATAAGCTAATTTAACAAATTTAAATCCTAAAGATTCTAAGTACTGTTTTTTTGAATTTCAAGTAATTAATGACTTTGACAGCTAAATTGAACTAAGGAAATAAGCTAGAAGTGGAAAATTAAGACTTAAAATGTATTAAGCTATATTAAAACTTAAATCCTACTGAATTTAATAAGCTAAATCCTAAAATTACTTATCTAAATGAGGCTGAGAACACAGTCAGAAACTTTCTAATGAAGAACTGCTAGTGTTAAAATGGAAAGTACAGCTAGTGTAAATGAAAGTAGCTGCTCATGCAATTTGGACTTTTGAAAACTTAATAAGCACGAATAACAAATAATGAAAACTAAAACTAAATTCTTAATAAGCTAAAGCTAAACTTAATCCTACTGAAATTAAAGCTAACAGTACTAACTTTTGAAAGCAGTACTAACTTTTTAGTTAGTACTGTTAGTGAAGAAAGGATTCATCATACAAACTTAGTTATTACTAGCGTAGGCAATTTTAAGACTACCACTAAACCAAACACCCCTTTATCAATTTGACAGGATTTAGAAAAGCTTTTTAAGAGTTTTAAGAGAAATCTAATGAACAAATACTAAATACCAGATAAAAACTAGCTTAAAACAAACTTAACAATCATGATTAAACAACTGAATAAGCAAAATTCTAAGATCTTAACTAATTAAACTAATATTTTTGGATTTTATGAGTTTTTATGACAGAAATTAATAACTAATGATCTATAACTATTTAAGCAAAAACAGATAAGGACAAACAATTAATAAGCAATAGAAGAGATATTTAAACACTACAAAGCAAGAAAATAAGCAATATTAAGCATATAAGCAATAACTAAGCAATTAAAACTGAAATTAGAGAAGAATGAAAAGAGAAACTTACTTAATCCTTTAGCTAAACAAAAGGAACCAATTAAGGCAGCTACAAGCTCCTTAGCTTATTAATAAGCTAAGGTATAAGTCCTTGGGATCTCTTCCAAGTTAAGATCCCCTTCCAAAAAGCTCTAATCCAATTAGATCCATAATAGATTTAACTGATTTAAGGTTTAAGTAAGATTAATTCTGAATTCAAACAGCTCTATTTCAGCTTATAGACTGAAAGAGCTTTAAATGAGCTTATTAGCTTATTGAGATAATATGACTTAAAATGAGAGCTTAGAAAACGAGATTTAGAATACTAAACACTGAATTTCATTAATTGAAAACTGAATTACATTACTAGAAAAGGAGATTACAAAAGCATTTAAGTACAATTACGAAATTAAGCTAAAATTTACTAAAAAGAAAGATAAAAAGAAGACCCCTTGTGTGTGTGAGAATGAGGCCTATTTATAGTGCCAAGCTGAAGCTTCTAGGCCCTCTTGCCTTGCTCTCCAAACTTTCAATCTCAACCAATCATTTCTTTAATCATTTGAGCTTCTATTGTGGCCGTTGGATTGATTTGTGGACACCTGAGGATTGCCAGCGTGTCATTCCATTGATGTGACGTTTGTGCTTCTTTTGTGAGTATTTTAGTACAAAAACCCACATTAATTTGTGCTTTCACCATTATTACGTGGCATTCTTTCTTGGGATTGGACCAATCAGAGATGGGGAGTGACATTTCTCACTGCCAATGTGTACTTGGACACCTAAATTGTCCTTTGTACCCTCTAATTTTGAAAACCCCTTTGTTGTAAGTGGAGGGTGAAATGGGGAAGATGATGAACAGTGAATGGGATTTACCCGCCTATTTTATAACTGAAATGGGTAAAACTCGTTTGAACTTTGGCTTTGTACACAAATGGTCCTTGTGCTTTTCTTCCCCTTTTCTAGTTATAATTTACTTCCGGAAATTGCAAGATTGGCCCTTGTGGCTTCATAAAAGAGGAAATGGCTAGGGATTTGGCTTCGGCTTTGTACTCTTCTGATTCTCGTGTCCGTGCTTGCTCGTTTTTGACTGTTTTCTTGTGATTTTTGACTTATCCATACCTGCATACACAAAACACAAATACAAGCATATTTTTGCCATTTTTGGTCTGTTTTGGGTTTATTTGGGTTATTTTAGGTATAAATGGATATGTGTATTTTACACTTATCAAAATTCCCCAAACTAAACGATTGTGTGTCCTCACGCAATATCACATGCCTTATCAGTCCAATTAACACCTCAAAACTACTTTTACTACTTAGTTGTCGGATTAAAGGAGCAAAACAATCTTTATATGTGTTTATAGATAGCTATGAAGATGACAATAACTTATAATCACTAATAGAAAACTACGGTAGATACCAAGTATTGATCATTATTGTCCACGAAAATATGACTTCATGTAATTGTATATATTATACTTGATTCTTTTATCTTTAATTCATGTAATCTTTTTATAGCAATGTTTACTAATAAACCTTATCCGCATCCAATTCATTAGAATTTATATCTTATCGGCTACCAGAAATGTTCAAAAGGTGACTTTATGTCTGCTTAAGTTTCATTACTATGAGTTTAGGGATGCTGGTATATATGAGTTTGCCGTATGATCACAGGATGAGAATGCTTAAAACTTCTTTACCTTTACGGAGGCTCCTTTTTTAACTCCACATTCGAGCATTGCATCACTTCAATCTTAGTACCCTTTTGCACAACTCGCGAACCTTCAACAAATGAGCAGCGAGCTTCACTTCAATCTTAGTACCCTTCTGCACAATAGTTTAAAACAGATATAAAATTAGGAAACCATGTATTATTAAATCTAGTACGATGCTTGCATGAGTTTGAGATATATATAATACCCGAAGAGTGGACTTTGAGACATTCCTTAGAAAAGCTTTTCAGGATATAAGTTACCCCAGAAAAGGCGATAGAAAGGTGTTGTTTATCCTTTATCAGTAAAGAGAGTGACCTGCACAATAGACCAATAGCATCAGGATGGCAAAAGGCCTACTCCGATGTGGGTTGTACTCCATTTCCAGATAGTCAAATGGGTTGACACGGTCAATTGTATTTTTTTTACTCGTTACCCACTGTCACATTTTAACTATATATTTTTAACGATCTTATCTAAAGTTTTTTAGATCAGTATATCCATAGCAAAGGATGATCTAATTCCGTATTACCACAAAGCAAGAGCAATTCATTTTACTTGCTAACAGTACAACTGCTATTATCTATACATCATGTATTACACATCAAAACACTAACTTAAAAACGCACACTAAACTTCGCTTCTTTCAAATATGGATGCTACTAAATGTCCTTTTTTTACTAATAAGCTACAACAAACACCCCTTTAATAAGTAATTCAGTCCATGTAACAATTGTAGCACCTATCTTGAGATGTTTATTCACTCTAAAATAAGTGTATAACGCCTTATTTAGATGCTCAAAACAGCTTAACCACTTAAGATAGGGTGTTTGGGAATTGGGATTGCTTAGTTTTATGTGCTTATTTGCTTATTGCATCTCACAGAAACAAAAACTGAACTACAAAATTCAGTACTGAATATAAGTATCGTTTAATCAGAAGTTAATTACTTGCATTTTTGTGAAATCTAAGAAAGACATCTCCTAGCAAGAAACCGCATTGTGTCTATATGTAAAAAATAAAAATAGACCAACCTCGTTTGCTTTTCCGTCTTAAACTTTAGTATCCATTCGTACTGCAGAGTCGGATTCAGTCTATCATTATCCACTGACACATTCTTTAACAGGCGGCGTATAGAGCTTAGAGTTTTCAAAATCCGTCATAATCTGATTGCCACCAAAATGAGATCCAAAATGAATTGGTTACTAGAAGTTTTAGTAACAAAACCCGGTCTAATCAAACTACATTGACGACTGTCTACTGAACCATCATGAAACCCATGTTTGAAAGTAGAGGTATCAACAACCAAAGAACCATCAACATTGTCCAAAAAAGGTTTGAATGTGTTTCTCTTACGGTTTTCAATATTTTCTATTGAATGTTAGGTATCACCATATTACGAAAAAGGTTCAACTGTCTTTCCCTTACTGTTTTCAATATTTTGTATTGAATGTTGGGTACAAATGGCATCGCAACCACATCGACAACTTACTATTAGCGACTGGCTACCCATAGTTTGAAATTCCAAGGGGCTTTATGACTCATGTACAACATGTCGTTCACGTATGCAGATTCAAGTATTTCGTGGAGTTTCGTATAGCGAGCTTAATGCTACTGATCCTTAAGGGAACAGAAGGTGCAGTAGGAAATGGTGTTGTGAGCGGTTGTTGGCCTGCAAAAAGATAGGCATTTAGGATTGCTTATTCAAGTGTTTATGATACTTTCATAGGTTTAGTAATAATATGAGATAATGAAAGCTATTTGAATTAACAACATAAATGACAAACTTTCTATCTTAAGACTACCACGCCGTGCTTCTTTTAAACTTTTCACCTATAATAGTTTCAATAAACGTTCAAAGCTGCTAATTTAGAAAATGAAACTAAACACTTACAAAGGCAGCCGAGGGTGTTTGAGATACCGAATCTACTTTAAAACATTACAATAAGCTGATGGACACCTTTTTTGTTCAAATCTGAACCACAACTCGCAGTTTTGGTTTTTGTAACTGCCACCATTAACATCACATTCATTGAACCACTACCGAGATGTGTTATAAATTTTACACAACCCTTAATGTCCTTGATTTTTTTGGTAATTCATATTAAAATATCTCGTATGTATTATAAGCAATATTTACTTGAAAGAAAAGAAAGCTTAGTATTTGTGCATTAAGGATAAGATTACCTGCGCCAAACGACACCTTCATTCCGTTTGATATACTCGACTAGTTATGCACCTTTATTTCGTGAAGAATCTCTTGCTCATCCGCTCTAAAAATTTCAGGCCTCTGTTTCGGTGTGGTAAAAGGTCCTCCTGGTCTAGGACCATCATTCAGTCCCCCAACTGCCCTCGTAGGGTGATCTCTTTTAGGAACCTATCATTCTTTCTTCTTCCACCCGCCTTGGTCCTGTTTTTATTCCTCCTTCCTGTTCCATCCCCAATTACTCCCTCTATCAGTAGTTTGTTCACTTGATATCCGAAATAAACATTCTCAAATTTGATTGAAACAACTATCTTCACCAGATAATAAGCCGGTAAGAATAATCATCTTATTTCACACATTAAGTTTCTAGCGTTGTTTACCATTTTATAACCAAGACAGGTGAAATATGTAGTTCTTAACACAGAATACAATCAAAATATGTGAAATATGTAGTTCTTTATTTCTTAATTCTTTTTAATCAAAAGTACTCTTTTGTTTTAAGACACTACTACCTTTTTTTTCAAAACTACTAAAAGAGATTTTCGCAACCACGCATCCTAAATCGGATGATTATCAACTAAGGGGTCTTATACTCTACGTATATGGGTGCACCACAATCAACCAACACAAAAATCATACCATAAAAACTAATACTCACACCCTATAAATCATCAAATTAACACCACCCTTAAAATTAAACCTTTGTAATTTATTACCAATTTATTTCTTTTCTCCCCGTGAACCGGTTACTGTTCCGACCATTATTTGTTGCCACTCCTCACCGAGAAGCTCCGATGTTTGTAAGAGTCCTACTCAAAACCCATTATCAAAAACAAAAATTGAAAAAAAACCTGAAAAATATAAGAACACTCAGAATTGAAAATTTAATTAGAGCTGATAAACTTACATAAGCGATTTGATGCAATTTTAAGCAATCGAAGTCTTCCAACCTGCATAATCAATTTAAAAGTATTACATAAAAATTAAAACCATAAGAACAAAAACCCTAAAGACAAAAAGTTACACCAATTTTTTTTGTTAGTTTAAGGCTTTATAAATTATGAAAAAGAAATCAAATTTAAGAATTAGGGTTAAAAAACTTGCATAAAAACCCACTTAAAACAATTGACCTCCTTCTTCGTCCCCATATTTAAAAGTCCTCATGGCATCAATCCCTGTTATTACGGAACAATCATACTCAAAATTTAAAAACCCGTTATCAAACTCCATAACTAAACCACAAAAAATGACGACCCCTAAAATTACCTTATAGTTTTTTCGAGTTGAAGTTGAGATAGCGAAAGTTTCGCCGGAAAACCCAAAGAGCTGAAACAGATTGATGTGTGTGTTGAGTGTGAAACTGAAGGAAGAAGATGGGTGATTATGATGAGTTTTTATTTTATTGGGTGTGGGAGAAGACATGACGGTGGAGGGGATGAAGTGGGAAAGTTTTGTGCAAACACGTATACAACTCAGTGGGGATACGTGACATGAGAGAACATAAATTAAAAAAAAGGATGGATCTGGTCAACCTGCCGAAACCCGCCAGAACCGGCCAAACCCGCCGGAAACAGCCGGGTCGGGTCGGTTTGCATTAAATGCATTTATGACCCAAGTTCTGGGTTTTAATAAAGTTAATAATTAAGGAGGAAATTGCATGCTTAATTTTCAAGTTAATAAATAGCATTGATGGATAGTCCCTCAACTACATAGTAGAATTTTGAAATCCAAGTACATTGATACTAATTAAGATTTCAAAGAAAGTTGGAAAATAAATAGATCACTATTTGTTTTCACTGGTTATGTAACACTTACAATGTTGACAAATCCAGTGGGAGCATCGTGATTTATTTCTGAACAAGACATTAATGTAATGTTGTCTAGTTCAGTGGGAGCTACAAGGTTTATTGTCTTGGTAGTAACCCAAATTATTTCTTGCTTAGCTTGAGATAATGTATCATTTTCCAACTATAGACCTTCATGGTTTTAAGGATAGTCGTGCACTATTTCTTATTAAACAAAATGGTTCTATATCTTCTTGTAACGCTAATATTCTTGACATTATCATATTGTCCATATAAACAAACGAATGTCGTGTTGTTTGACTACATGTTTGATGTTGTGCCATGCACAAGTGGGAGAAATCTTTATTGTGTGCAAGGTACAACACATGGCAATAACAATATGATTAAATGTTTCTCTTGACCGTAAGGTAAGAAACTAATATTCTACTAGGACTTATTGCCCTGTTTAGAACTTATGTCAAGATATGAAATAAAGACTACTTCAAGTAAAATGTTTATGTGTTTTTGGAATGTCCAAAATAATGAAGTAATCTTGATTTAAAGACTACTTCAAGTAAAAGGTTTATGTGCTCTTGGAATGTCCTTGAAGTAGACACTCTCAAATCTCAAGTAGAAACTCAAAAAAACACGTATGTTGAATGAAATCGACGAACTTTTTACGGGAACCTATTTCTATGTTGGATCCATTGAATGCCAATAACACTTGGTGTTTCTGTACACAGATCTGGATGAAGTTACTAATTTGCAATGTGATTACCTGGAAACTGTGGAAAAATGTGAACATCTTGAAAAAGAGCTTTCAAAAAGTAGAACAATGTCAAAGAATTTTGAAGAACTTCAGAAACATGCAATTAATCTTGAACTTGATTTACAACAATGCAATAGAAAAGATCATAATTAAATGACAAATCTTTCAAGGAAAATCTGTTCAAAGTATTTTGAAAAGAACGTGAACAATACTTTTTAAATTCAAGAATTGAAAGCTCAAATTCCACAGGACAAATGAATTGCAATAAGTGAGTTGAAAGAAACTCATAGATTAAGATGAAGGAAAATCTGTGGAAACTAAGTTTGAAAATCATAGGTTATTCGTACAACCGATTGCTTTTTAAAAGTCAAAAGACATTCAATTTTAGGTAAACCAGATATTTTTCAGATCTCTCATGCAAAGAAAAGATTTTTCAAAGTCAAAAGTTAGTTACCACACAAATTGTGTCCCGAATGATTTTCATAACAGTCACTGCACGATTTTGACCTCAGAATGTGTTGCCAATTTTCAAGAACACAACGTGGTTTGAAACAGGAATGTATTAAAGGTTGCACACATGCACAATTCCACATACTAGTAACTCAATTGCCCATCAAGACATTTGGAAAAACATAAAAACGCGTACGTGTCTTTCTCTAAGGATGTATTCCCCATTACTAGTGTTAGGAAGACAACACAGCTTTAAGAGCAATCATTGGAAGATAGAGTCATGTCAACAATAGTCAAGGGAAGAGCTAAGAAGTAGAAGACCACGTAGGAAATTTTACAGGTTTTCTATAATTAAAATGGCTGTAACTGGTGTAATGGACAGTTAGAATGCTTAAGACATTGTATGTTAACTTTGTTTGTGTTACTTGTGGAAATGTTTTTGATGATTGAACAATCCATGATTTGTCGTGTTTCTACCAGTTATATCAATGCATGTGAATTTCTCAGGACTAGACAACCAATGGCCCAGCAAGCAGTGCTATTAGTACTAGGATACACAAGCATAATGTGAACATCTGTTGCACATCAGTTAAGGAAAAACCGTTGCAACAGACTCTACTATCAAGAAAGTCTAGGACATATAACTTAAGAAGCCTCATATGGAGCAAGTTCGTAAGACATGCTGTTGGTGGTATCAAGTATTCTCTACCCAGATACAAATGGATTCTAAGTCTCAAAATAGAAATGTTAACTTTAAAACATTAGAATGCCTATAAGGACATGCATCTAGATATGCTAATATTTTGGAACAAATAGACTAATAGGAGTATACTCTGTGCTCCTTTACATCCATTGTCTTCTAATTTATGTGTAGCTCGTAGAGATATCCTATTCATCATCGACTTTGGCGTGTCAATGCACATGATCGAAATCTAAACTTCTCAACTAATATTGTGGAGAATTTCTGGGACCGGTGATGTTTGGAAATGATCAAATTGAACCAATTCTTGGTTATAGAGATCTGGTTTAAGGAAATTTCACTATCAAACGGGTTTATTACGTCAAAGGGTTTAATCATAATTTATTCTCCGTTGGTCAATTCTGTGATGCGGATTTAGAAGTTGCCTTTTCGGAAGTCTACGTGTTATATCCCGTGATTTGAAGGGAAATAATATTCTCACAAGGTTCTCGTGCCCAAATTTGTATTCCATTACTCTGCTATGAATCAACAACACCCAATCCAATTTGCTAAATAGATAAGCTACATAGTTTCAAGCATGGTTATGGCTTAGTCGTCTATTCATTTAAACTTTGACACCATCAACTTGCTTTCATAAGAATTAATATTGTGAATGGGGTTCCAAAATTTAAAAATTTGTCAAAGATCATTTGTGTTCTTCTTTGGGAGTTGGGAAAGCAAAAAGAAAGTCATTCACCTAAGACAACCCTGAGCTCAATAAAGATGGTTTTCAAGTTCTACAACATGGATTAGTGTACAATGCGAGGTAGATGAGCATTAATGGGAAAGAAAATAAGTTCTGTAATTGTTGGATGACTACTCCCGATATCACCTATGGACTCACCTTATTGAGAGTCCAAAGAGGAACACTTGGAGTTCTCATTGATTTCCGTACACTTGTCAAAGAGGACTCCATGCTCAAAGTTGACAAAAGTTCGAACTGACAAATGCACCGAAACTTCTTATAAAAATCTTCATGCATTACTTTGCAAAAGAGGGACATCATCAGACATGAAAGTCAACTGTCGACACCTGAACATAAACGGCATTGTCGAAAGAACGAACAGTACTCTTGTTTAAGGATGCTCGAACAATGCTAAGCGCTGCTATAGTTTCTTTGTTCTTCTGTGGTGAAGCAATTGCCAACAAACATGTCTTTTACTCAAAATCCGTTCAGCTTGTAAGTCCTCGACATTGAGAAAAACACTTACCATATATTATTGCACGCAAACCGATCAGTTAAAGTTATTTCACATATTTGGCTCTCTTTGCTCTATATGTTCAGAGATTGGTGAAAATCTGAATTAAAATGAAGGAAAAAGGTGATGCATGTATTTTTCGTTGGGGTATTCTACTCAGTCAAAGGTCTTACTAGGTTAGTAGTTAACAATGAGAACAAGAATAATAGTGAAAATTTTCATGTTAACTTTGTCGAAATTCACCTTCAAATGGCGTCAGATCACGTCAGTTCTGACCCCGGTCCATAATGTTTGACAACGGTACTTGAACAAGACAGTTTAAGTCCCTGTCCACAAAATCAATAAAATGTTTCTCAAGTTGCTACGACAGTCACAACGTCAAATGAGCTGGAATTGCTATATAGTCCGATGTTTAGTGAATTACTCAATGGAACTTCACCTGTTGTGTCAAAGTCTTCCGCTGTACATGCTGCTGATAATCTCGATAAAAGTCAACAACATAACACAACTCACACCTCTACAACAACCGATGTTGCAGACCCACCTCCATTGAACATTCATCAACACATCAAACTCCAAATCAAGTACCAACTGTCACTGCACCTGAGAACATTATTCAAGGAGAATCAACTACGAAAATGACACAATTGGACGAAGTATGAATTTATAAATCATTTTTAGTACAACCAATACATGAACAAGGGGGAAAATCGTCTGTCTTTTTGATCGTCAAAACATGCATACTTTCTATCAACACCATCCTTGCACAGGTTGGACAAAGATCATCCATTAGAACAAGTCATTGGAAATCCTTCTCAATCAATTAGAACAAGATGTCAACTAGAAACAGATGGCGAGATGTGTATGTTCGCACTCACCGTGAGTCGAACCAAACCAAAGAATATCAAAGAAGCCATGGCTGATTCTGCATGGATTGAATCAATGCAGGAAAAACTTCTTCAGGTTTGATCGATTAGAGGTATGGGAATTAGTCGGTACAAACCCACTTTGCGCAAAAATGTAACTTAACTTAAAGTGGCTATGGAAAAACAAACGTGTTGAGGAAAATATTGTGATTCGCAACAAATCTCGTCTTGTAGCTAAGGGATCATGCTGAAAAGGAAAGAATTTGATTTCGAAGAGTCATTTGCACCAGTTTGTCTCGGTGGAGGTTGTGGTTGTTCATTGCGTACGCTGCACATAAATCCTTTACCTATATACCAGTATGGTCGTACCAAATAGCTTTTCTTTACGGGCCTCTAAAGGAAAGAAGTTACGTAAACCAACCCAGATGTATTTAGTGACCCATTTCTATCTGCAAAGTTTACCATATCAAGAAATCATTATATGGTACTTCAACAAGCACCAATGAGCGTCGGTCATATGATGAACTCTCCAATTTCCTGGTATCTAAAGGATTCTCATAAAGGTTCTATTGATCAACTTTGTTCATAAACGAAACATGAGGGATGACATATTGCTGTGCAAATTTACAGTTGATGACATTATTTTTGGTTTACGAACCCAAAAAACTTTCAAATCATTTTGGAATAACTATGCACAACAAGTTTGATATGTCTATTAATGGGGGAGCCTAAAATTCTTTTTCTGGAATTCAGATCCACCAATTCCCCTCGGGTTCTTATAAACAAGCTAAGTATGCTCAAGAGATTACTTAAAAAACCTTGGTATGAACCTCATGTGATAGTTGGTCACACAATGGCTACAAAACACCTGGATGCTGACTTGAGTGGTACTCTGGTCGACCAAATGAAATATCGTAGTATGGTCGGAGCACTCATGTACTTAACGGCAAGCAGACCAGATATTATACATGCACCATGTTATTGTGCTCGCTATCAAGCGAAAACCGACTTGAGGAAACATCTTCACCGACAGTTAAGCGGATCCTTTTAGTACATTAAAGACTTCCATTAAAAATGGGTCTCTGGTATCGAAGGAAACCAGTTTCGAAATAACTGCCTTTCAGATTCGGATCACGCGGGTTGTCTCGATTCACGTAAGAGTACATATGGTGGCATACAATTTCTAGGTGGTGATAAGTTAGTCAGCTGGTCATCCAAAAAGCAGGACTGCACCTCAATGTCTTCATTTAGAAGCCGGAGTTATGTGTCATTATATTGCGTGCTGATGCATTAAGTTCTAATGGTTTGAGTACTCAGCTACACAGTTATCGGACTTTCACTTTGATATAAATACCTATGTATTGTGACTCAAAGGCAGCCCATAGACCTATCGTGAATCAGTCCAACATTCCCGCACCAATCACATCGGATGTCATATATCACTTCATAAAGGAAACAGTTTGAAAGGGTATTGTTGAATTATTCTTTGTCGGAAACTGAATACCAGTTAGATGCTTGTTTAATAAGAGCTTTAAATAAGATGGTTTAGTATCTTGTCAGACCCACTCGGTATGAGATGTTTGACTCCAGATGAAATGGGAGGTTCTGGCAATTGAATTGCGTGATCCATCAAACATCCATTTGTAATATTTTTTTTCTCTTTTGATTTTTGATTTATAATCATTTATTGGAAAATAAAAAATATATAACCAACAAAAAGAAAATATAAAAATATAAAACCTAGAAAAACAAAATATAAAATTAGATTTTTTTTCAAAAATACCAAAAAGAATCTTCTCGACAGGTCTCTTGGAATCGATAACATTTACGTACCTAGAAATGTTGATTAACATCGACAAACAGGGCGAGTAATTGAAGTTCGAGCAAGTAGTTTCAAATGCTTTCCAAAACATGTCATTTCCTAAATTGTTTCCTTATGACTTATGTTACATTTCAGTGATACTCGGTTCTCGAATGTAATAGGAATTGTTACGCTTCAGGTGCGTTACTCTAAAAATAAGAAGAGAAGTCTTTTATCATGATTTTTAAATCGATTTGAACACCAATTTTTCAAAAAAGGAATTTTCAATAGTCAAATTGTCTGCATATAATTTGTGGGTATTTTACCATAAAAAAGTAGTATTTGGTAAAATTTGTGTGTTCAACACTCCCTTCCTCGAATAATTTTCAAAAGAATTATTCTACGTAGAATGTCATTTTATGTGAATCAATTTCTGAGGGGGAGCTTTTTAAAACAAAGCCTTTTAATGTGTTGGATACATCTCATAAATGTCAATTTTATGTATCCAAACACATTTTGTGAAATTAAAATGTGGAAACTTAATGTCAATTAATAATATACATTGTTCACTAAGGCATCTCACTCCGTCTTCAACATTTTGTGGTGTCATATCAATTTTTCATTCCAATGTCAAGTTTTAATAAATATTGGTATCCCACATATACTGTTGAAGGGGAGCAATCTGAAAAATGAATTCATGCAATATCGTGGTATAATTTTTCTCCCCATGGAATTTTTCATGTCAAATTTTAATCAATTGGTATTTCAAATACTAAGTGTTTTATTATTTAAAATAAGGGGAGAAAATTGTAATTAAAATATGATATAGAAGAATGTGATCTTTAAGACTCTAAGTGCAACTCTTTCCTTCATGTGCTAAACAATTTCGAATCTCGGAGCACATGTGTAGGGGGTATTTGAAAATAACAATGTCAGAAAATGGTTTTATGGTTCGATCTCATACCCAACAACCTATTAAGTTTACGACGATTCTGAAGTCATAAGGTGGTTAGGTTAGGAATAAGTCCTACAATCCAACCAGAATCAGAGGGATCTACCCAAGGACATCCCATAGTTAGAAATAGCAGTCCTTAGGTATGCTTGGAGATGAATGAGTAAGAGGGAAAAATGCCGACTAAGATTGAGCTAACACTGGAACAATTACAACAAGGTGTTAGTAATGACGTCTTGGTAAGCATTGAAGGGGTTGAAGAATGAAAAAGAAATGTATGGATAAAGGGTGAAAACAAAGCAGCCCTCCAAACAACTTAGGCAGAAACCGGGTCAATACATAATCTATCAAAATCACAATGATGATTGTTGATATTGAAGAAAGTCGTCATGGGACCATAATGCAATGCACAACCCATCCCATCCATCGATTGAAGTTTTTCTCTCAAAAGAAACTTGTCTCATTTGTCACGAAGATACACACGTTATCTATTGACATCTCACTCCGAGATTGTTAATATTAAATAGGTGGCAGTTTGCTCCAGCCTCCAATTACTAAAACCAAAAGTGAACAAATCGAGTCTAGAGCCAAGAAGAGATCAAATTATAAATCTCATTAGGACACAATGTCAAAATACTCTTGCGGAATACCGTAAAGTTCACAAGTTGTAACAAAGAGTCCTACGCATTATCCTTGAGATCTTGCCAGAACATCCGAGTGTTACTTAAGTATTCACAGTGAAGATAGAAATCATGCTTGAGCCAACATCAAACAAGCTCTTGGTAGGTGACTTGCAAGATTCTATATGAATCGAGCTTGTGATAACTGGATATCAATTTTGGTCTAGTAAATTATTTGACTACTAAATAAGAAAGATAGTAACTATCTGATTCATTCTTACTGTGTTGTCTGCTTTGAGACGTTCCGATAATGAGAACTAGCAAGCATGGTGAATCTAATACATATGTGTTAGAAGATCCTATGCTTTGAGCTGGAAACCCTGTCAAGGAGATTCTTTGAATCTACCTGATCACAGGTATAGTATTTATACTATAAAACGGGAAACCGGAGGTTAATGCAACCGAACTTATGACGAAAAGACAAGCCATATGACATCTTTTTTGTCTAATTGTCTTATTTCAAGTTTAGACGACGGAGTTGCAGCCTCATTCCAGCAAAGACGGATGCAAACCACATGCTCATACCATAGCGTTCAAAGTCAATCGATTAACATCAAGGTAGCTTTGATTCTAAACTTTCCCCACCATCAAAGAGCCTCCAAAGCCAAATAAAGAATCGTCTATTGGGGAAGATTGTTAGACTTATAATCATATATGTCAAACAAGAATGTAACAAGTATGAGCATGTTGGTCAAGAGCACAAGTTGATCAAGGAAGTCAAATCAAGATGATTCAAGTCAAGGAGATGATGCAAGATAACGATCTCAAGAACTCAAAGTCAAAAAGATAAAGGCTCAAGATCAAGATCACAAAGCATGAATGAACAAAGCCATTACAAACAAGACAAGACCAAAACAAGGCAAAGCATAAACGTCAAAAGTCATATCTTCAACGTCAGGGGAGACAATGATAAAACAAAGCAAACTCCTACAAGAATGTCATCGGTGGTACGGAGGAGTTTGAAGAAAGAGACCTCAACATTGGGGGAGATTGTTAGCCTTTATTTTATTAAGTCAAACAAGAATGTTATCGGTCTTATAAAGTCAAACTAGGTATTGTATTGTAATAGGCTAATCGGGTTCAACGGGCTTGGATTGTAATCTAATAATGTCTGTGTTTCGGGCTCAAAGCCCAAGTTTAGCCAAGCCCGACCCAAGTAGAAAAGCCCACACACCAACTAGATGGCTATGGGTATAAAAGAAACCCTATCCTCACATGGAGAGGGTTTTGGTTACATTTGTTCACTTGTAATCCACCAATTCTCTCTCTTAATCTAACATTCCAAGTTCCTTTTTCCTTTCTTTTCTTTCTTTCTTATTGCCAGTGCATATAGGGCTTATTTGGGTTTGCTTATTGTTGTGTAAGGATTATATTATATGACTATCACTGTCAGTCCCTAACTGTTTACACTGTTAGTCCTTATGGACTAACATAGTTAGTCCTTATGACTTAACACCATTACCTCATCCCTTAACCCCGTTAACCCCAAACACCCAAATTAAACTTCTCCCACCACTTTCCCGCTAAGACACTATTCATCATCACTAACCTCAAACCCTACTCACCCACTATACCCCGAGCCAATTACATAGTTTGTCCCTATACACTTATACCCTAATCCCGTTAACCCCACTCAGTTATACCAAAATCTTTTTTTTCTGCCTAAGACATAACCTCACTATTCACCCATCACTATCCTTGAAACCCTTCCCTAAAACCCCTTCAACCCCACAGCACATGTCTTCACAAACAGCCAAGGATACCACCCTGGCAATCCTATGAGTTCTTATTGGTTGAAGATTTAAAGACAAAAAATCAAGGGCTGTGATCACCCCCCTTGGAGACCAAGCAAATTGAATGGCTTGGATAAGAATTTGAAGGCACTCACACAAGAAGCACACTTCTCTTTCATCTCGCAGAAGAAACACACTTTGAAGAGCCCAAGACTTAAAGATTTTTCTATAAATAGGGACCTTGTAAGCCTTTGAAGGTATCTAGTTATATAGCTTATTTTAGTTTACTTTTTAGCTTATTGCAAATTTCAAGTCATGTAATTTTTCCTAAAGTATTAATGAAAGTTGATGTTTTAATGTTATAAGCTGTGTTTTTAAAGTTGATGTTCTATTGTTTTCAAAAGTGTTTACTAGTCCACAAAAGCTCTTAGTTACTTATTATAATCTGTTTTAACTTAAACTATAAGCTTTTCCATATCTTGAAGAGTTTAAGTCATTTTTACCCAAAATCACCAAAAAGCTTTGCAAAGAAGCAATGGAGCATGGTAAATCTTGGATGGCCATGGTTTAGAGCTTCATGGGAAGCATTAGGATAGTTGAGAACTGTTTTGGGTGCTCAATCTCAAACCAAAAGCTAAGGAACTTGTAAGTTCTTAATTTCCATTTTTAGCTTATTTACTGTTTGATTATTTAAACTGCCTAATTTTATGCTTATTACTGCTTATAGTTGCCTATCATATCTTAGTATAGTGTTTTGATCATGTTTTATGCTTAAGTATAGTTTAAATCTTAGTTCAACTAGTTTTAGTCTAAAATCAGTGAAAAGAAAAAAATAAGTCATAAAAATTAGCATAACTGTTTAGCTTATTGTTCTGGCTTATTTGATGGTTTAAATGTGATCATTAGGTGTAATATAAGCTTGACAACATCTGGTATTTCAAGGTTTAAGTTTAAATTTGTGTTTTACAAGTTAAAAATCATGAATCTGCCTTTTAAGGGGTGTTTGGGACAAGCAGTACTAACATGGGTTAGTACTGCTTAGTCTCTTTTGACCCATTTTCCAACTTTGGTTAATCATTTGTAGGATATATAATCTGTTTTAGGTTAAGGTTTAAGTTTGATTTTGTGTTTTGAGGTTTTGAGAAAGCATGGTTTGAATCTGTGATGTTGTAGCTTCATATCAAAGCTTATTTGTTTGGATTGTGATTAGGTGCTTATAGTTGTTGTTTTCATGCTTGTTTGTGCCTCAAAATGCAGTAGAAAAGAGTTGATATAGTGTGCATTTGTCCATTTGATTTTTTTTAAATATCTGTCAAGACTTTAAGTTTCATTTTCTATGTATAAAAGTCTAATTTTAATAGCAAATTTAGATTAGTTAAAGTATGTTTTAGAATTTAAATTTGATAGCATAAGCTCTTTAGGTATCAAGGTCAATCTGTTTTAGCTTATTTTGGGGTTTAGAGGTTATTTACTATCTTAAAAAGTGGGCTGCAGAAGCCATTAAACCTTAAAATGCCAATCAGTATATACCGAGTTGACATTCAGCTAAACAGTAATTTTCTTCTGCCTTTTTCATAGCTTATATGTGTTTCAAACTGCTTATTCTTTGATGATTCTTGTAGCTTAATGTATAAGCTTGATTTTCATTTAGGTCATTAAGCCATATAGCTTAACTAGCTTAAAAATTAGTTTAAAAATACCCTTGTAGGCTGTTTTGTTACTTTTTCAGCTAAAATTACTTATTTGCTTTCTAAAGCTCTCCAGCTTATTGAAGTGCTTAAATTGTCTTTAGATTTGCTTATTATGCTAGGATAAAGGTACTTGTAGCTTATTTGACCTTTGGTTAAGCTCTTAGAAGTTTATTTGCAAACTTGAGTTAAGCACTAATGCTTTTAAGCTCTTAAATGCAATCTGTCTTTTATGCTTTTTTATGCTTTTTAGCTTAGTTGTTTTTAGCTTATTTCTAGGTTTAGTTGCTTAATAGGTATAGCTTAATATCTCTTTTAGCTTATTTGATTATTTCCTTAGCTTATTGAGTTTTTTTTAAAGCCAGACAGTTAGCCTTATAGTCATTTAGTTTAAAAGCCTTAACTGTCAACCTTAATTGCTTATTTTTAGCTTATTTTAAGTTTTTATAATAAGTCATTTTACAAAAAGTTCTTACTTTAGTTGTATAAAGCTTCTCCAAAAAGTAAATTTCAAAAATAAAAAAAACTAGGGAAATTAGGAAGTCTAGGCTCGAACCCTTGACCTCAACCAACCTCAACCCACATTTAACACCACACCCTGCTACCACTCGCCCTTGGGACTTTTTCGATATAACTTTGCAAAATTTAATACTTAACCCCTTTTTAGCCATTTTAGCTTTCAGCTTTATTTTGCTTAATAACAGCTTATTCCAATAAGCTGTGTGAACCCTTTTATTTTTCTTAGGCTTAGAATTGTCAAAAGTAATTTATGTAATTTTTTTAGAATTTTGAAAATTAGTTTAGTATTTTTAATTAATTTTTAAGATTAAGAGTGTTTTTAATTCATAATAAAAAAATATAAAAGTCAAAAAAATATAATTCTTTTTTTTTAATTTTCTTTTATCATTTAGGTACTTTAAAAATTAAATTTGCTTTTGTAGGGTTAAAATTTGATAGTTTAAGTTTTTAAAGCTCGTGTTTTGATCCCGTTATTGTTTTTCGCGTTTTTGTTTTAATTGCTTTCATTTTTGGTTTGCTTTTATGTGTTTTTGCATATTAATTGTAAATTAGAATAAAAAAACCATTGAATCATTCAAACACGCGATCACAAACTTAAACACGATTCTTAAATTCATGGCTCGTCGGGAAACGACCTGGGAAGGTTTTGGATTTTGCTTTGGTTAAAAGTAAATCTCTTAAAAACCTTACGGAATACTTACTCTCTCCTTTTATTTGATATACTAAAGAAGCAAATCAAATTGCAATAAAATAAAGACTGATAACATCTAGACAATCAATACGCCGTATGGTATGGAGCGGATACGCTGTATTGGTGTCTGGGAAGCCAGACTCGATAAAATTAAATAACATTCTGGGTTGTCTCCCGGAAAGCACTTTTGTTTATAGTGAAGTCTTTAAGTTAGACTTTTCTTCAACTTCTTTTTATTCAGCTCTAGTCACCATCTATCCTTCGTCCATAATCTGAAAGATTTCTTGGTAAGCTCGGCATGCCTCTTTTCTTGTAACAGTAAGATCATCATATTTGTCTTCTTTTACAGCAACATACTCTTCATCATCATTAAATGAATATTTGATCATCATATATCTCCTTATATTGCACACTGGTTGCTCATGAACTTCACATAATTCTTTACTCTTATTATGTTCAGGATTTATCTCATAAGCATCATCGTAGTTTGTATAAGTGTTACAAAGCTTCGTACCACTCGTAATCTTGATAATGGAGTTGGTTTCAAATAATATAATCTCCAGGTAAATTTCCTCCATTACAGTATCCATCATCCTTCCAACTACATGTTGGCCATTCTGAATATCCAGTCTTACAATTGAAAGGCTTGCAAGTATGTTTAACTGTTGTGGGTTTGGTCCAAACTCCAGCGTCAGTCCATCGCTTCTCATTGACCCATGGTACGTCCATGTTCCATTCATAGATCCAATCATCCTTGTAATCTTTATAGGTTTTGAATCCTATAATATCCTTTGTAAGTAAATCTGGATCCACTTCGAGAGGTAGTTAAATTCCTTAAATGTTGAACAAAGAGGTGTCTCGTAATAAAATATATTAGTGTCGATCCTAAAGACTTCAGCAATATCATCTTCGTCATCAGAAGATTCCTCATCAGTGAGCTTTACTTCATCATCTCCTCTGATCCAGTAAATCTATAATGCTTTCATAGTATAATGATCCATTGTCTTGTAGTTGAAATTTTTTGATCCTAACCATTCAATAAATGCAACATCAGACGGATCATATCCCATATCATCATCAGCTTCTTGTTCCGAATCATTATCCATTTTTGAGTCACATGGGATGTTACCAACTTCAACTTCATATGTAAATAAATCATCATCCATTTTGCTTAATCGACTGACATCATCATTAAAAAATTCAAGTGTTGCATCACAAGTGAGCGAAACATCTTTGACCTTAACATCCTTAATTTTCTCGAACTCTCCTTTCATAACCTTTGTCATTCTTACTGAAAAATATCCAGAAAATTATCAGTAGAACCAGCAGAGAAAGGTATATATATATATAAAAATTGGGCCTTAAGTTCGAGTATCGAAAAGAATTTTATCAGTTGACCGATACGCCGTATCCAATAGAAGTGAATACGCCGTATTAATCAGTTGGGATGGATACGCTGTATTGGGCAGAGAACTGGATACGCCGTTTCCGATGGAAGTGGATACGCCGTATTTAACAGTCGATCAAAAAAGTGTATTTAAGAAAAACTATTAAATACGCAAACAATTAAACACAAGAATATATACAAGCAAACAATTAAATACAGATATAATTACACTAATCATAAGGGTTAGATCCAATCAAATGTTAAAAACCAAAATATCAAATAAAAATCAAGATTAATTTTCACTCCCCGACAGCGGCGCCAAAAACTTGATGTGT
>BQNB010052455.1:0-40486 GCA_026074375.1 Tanacetum coccineum
CATTTTCATAAAAGTATTTCTACAAAATAAATATACAAAAATACTTTTTAATAAAAGAAAATGTTTTATTTAAATAATAAATTTGAATATGGTTTTCCCCCCAAAATAGAAGCTTTTATACCAGATATAACATTCCCCACAAAAATACAAAAACATGAGCGTAGTCTAGTGGCGTCCCCCTTATAAGCTTGGCGGTCCCTAGATATATATGGGACCGCCGGGACCGCCGCCAGCTAGCCGTTGGAAATCCTGTCTATAAATACTACACTATTTCTGGCAGAAAAACACACCTCTTTGCACGAATTTATCCAGTCTTCTTTCTCTCTCTAAAAACCTTCTTTCTCTTACTAAATCTCTTGAACACTAACATTGTTTGATCTTGTTTCAAGTGATCCAATCTCTTCTTCTCATCTCTCCTCTCTTATCTATCAAGTGCAAGAGAAGAACATTCGTATTCGCCAAGAAACGAATTATTATTTAGTGATCTCTCATCTCTTCTTCTAAGTATCAAATCTCTATTGTAATTATCTTGTGTAATTATGTGATTCGGATTGTGTGTAAATTCGATAGTGTAGATCTTGTGATTGTGTATTTGATAACATCAAATATTTAATACTTTTATATATCAAATACCCGAGTTTATTTCCTTTCTTTATATCATTTTATATGAATTCGTTACTTAATTCATTTATATTTCAAATTCAGGTTATTAAAGGCATTAGAACGGAATAGATGCGGAAAAACGGCAAAATGAAAAAAATACGACAAAAACCGCATTATAGAAGATATTACGGCGTAACGTCCCACAAGAGTTACGCCGTAATCAATTAATAATAACGAAGATTTGGTGCTGACGAAGGCATTACGGCGTAACGTTCCGCAGGAGTTATGCTGTAAAATATTTATTAAAGAAAATATTAATGCTGACTAAAGGTTACGGCGTAACGTGTCGAAGTAATTAAGTCGTAACATATTTTAATACTAATTGAAGAAATGCCGCGTCAGAAGGTTTACGGCGTAACGTGGTCGATGGCGTTACGGCGTAACGTGGTCGATGGCGTTACGTTACACCATAAAGATGAATCATCATAGGGACTAAAGCTACGCAAAAGTTATAAAGTTTCATAAATGGATTATTATTTTAATGGAACTTCAGGGGCTAAACTCGTACAAAGGTTAAAGATCCTATTTATTATAAATAGGAGTACACATTCTGATATCAATTCATTCTTATTCGTACTTGTGGTAGCAGCCGAATAATTAGAAAAGGGAAGAAAGAGTGTGCGTCCGAGTATAGGGCAAACCCTTCCTGGTTTGCCATGGCGTTCGATTAGGGGATCGAGAGCACTGATCGAGCATAGTTTGTAATTATACTTCAATTTTCTATGGTCAATTTAATTATGTTATTTTGACTTATTGGATCTAGCAATATGATTATTAATGTTATGATTATTTATTATGCTTTATTAATTGTTCATTTGCATTTAATTAATTAATTATCCTTATGATTATTAATTTATGATCTTATTGTCTTGATTGCGCCTTTATTAATTTATGTAGTATATTTTAAAATCCTTGAACTCCATGCTAGGTTTTGATATGAGGTTGAGTGTGTACGAGGATTGAGTGACCCGCTTAACTCTTATACACATGATTGATTACAGGATGACCAACACTTGTAGTTGTTCAACCTTTACCCATGAGGAGAGCCCTTAGCATTTAATTCTTAGTTAGGAGTGCGAGCTAATAGGAGACCACCTGTTAGATAAAGTATATCTCATAATTAAAAGGAATCCTCAATCACTGTAAACTGAGAATAGGTTAATTCTCCTTGCGAGTCCATTCCACTCAGTACACATAGGTTAGGTACATCTACAAAATTAGACCTAACGAATTTAGACCCCTTCTAAGGTTGTAATGAGACATTGCAGATAAGATCATTAAATTCGATTATCCTTTCTAGTTGTCTGCCACTATGCCAATTCCCTTTTTGACAGCAAGGCTTACCACCCAAGCATCATGTAATAATTCTACTAAAATTCCAAATTGCTTCCTTTACTGCTTTCTTAGGTAGAATAATAAAACCAGTTAGACAATTAGAGACACAAACGGTTCTTTGGGTCGACACCCGCACTTACCAATCACTACACTATACACTATAGGGTACATTGCTCTTTAGTGCGTAGGAATAGTCTAGGTAGTTAGGGTTTTATAAATGTAAAACCTGACGTAGTTTTATTTAAAAAAATTACGCATTAAGTTTTTGGCGCCGCTGTCGGGGAACAGTTTTTGTAGGTTTTGATTGTTTGATTGATATATGAGTTTTTGTTTGTGCTTGTGTGTGTTTGAACCTTCTATTCTTCTCCTATTTCTGTATGCTTGCGTGTTTGTCTGAATTAAATAAAAAAATGCGTCTCAGGCTTGGTTATGACGTAACTTGGTAGTGCTTGTTGCGACATACCTCTGAACTAGGTCTGGTACACCAAAAATAGTTTGGGCATTGCTTGAACCTTTAAAAATACTTTTTAATGCCACCTCTGTTTTAATATTGAGCCTGCCAACCTTTGCCAAAAGTTCAATATAGACCCAATATTTGTCATAGACCCAATGAACCAATCCTAGCCACTCATTTTTTCATCAAAAATAAAAAAACCCACTTTCCACCTCTTTTTAAAAAATTAAATATCTCACTCACTGTTAATCGTTACGCAAAACAAGGTGTAAGAACCAGGATGACATAAAGGATGGACATGTGTGGAGATGTCCAAGTTAGCCTGTGATGGAGGCTTGAGTCTAACTTAAAGACTCAGTTCAAAAGAAAAGTTGCTATTTGGGAGACATCCCGACCTATCCTGTTAGTTTAGTTTATTTCCTTTCTGCATTTAGGTGGTTTTGTATTTTTCTTACTTGGTTTTGCAGTGTTGGGTCTCCTCGACTCCTTTATGTGGTTAAGTGGTTGCGAATAACAGCAGTTACGACTAACTATAATGGTTATGACATAATTAAATAAGTTTCTGCGTAATGATTTTTTCATACGTATTACACTGTAGACAAGACTACTTATTTTTTAAATTTTCCAAACCACATATTACGGCGTAACTCATTCAACAGTTACGCCGTAATCCCCTTCTGCAAGCCATTAAAATGTTTGAAATTTTACAAAACCGTGTATATTGGTAAATGAACTTTGTGGGTATGTTCTTTGGAAACCCTCACGAGACTTCACTCGTCCACTTGGGCCACTAGGTGGTTTAAAAGGCTTATTGCATACGCTAAATGCAACCGTGATTCCTACGAAAGTGAGTTAGGTTTATTCTGTATCGTTTTGTATATTTTATGCTATGGTGCTTTTTATCTTGGTTTATGCTTTTGGTGTTATTCTTTCTTGCAGCTACATAGGCAATGCACATGATGGGGTGCTAGGATATTAATTAACCTGCAAGGACGCATTCCAAACTAGTCTAGTCGAATGCTATTTAGGAGGATGGTAGAGATATTTGAGATGGTGGATGTTGCTCGTGGTCGCAGACTTAGAGCATGGCTTAAAGCATGTTGTCTCTTCATATTACCGAGCAAATCCAAGGGAGTCTTCCGTTCTAATTCTACTCTTGTTCTTGAATTTCTATTTCCTTAAATTGTACAATAGGGACATTGTACAAACCAAGTGGGGGGATGGGAGCAGAATTATCACTTGACTAATATTTGCCTTCGATTTTCTAGTTTTCATTAAAAATTATGCCAATTTTAAAATTTTTGACATATTTTTCCTAATAAACTAGAATTAATCTTTGCCGAGCGCACTATAACCCTTTATTCCAATTGGTGAGGTTAAGCCTAATAATTCTGTTTTCATCTATTAGAGAAAAATCTACTAAAAATATAAGTGTGCCGGTAGTATTGTAGACTTTAGAACTTTGACTGTACATCATTTCAAGACCTAATTAATTAGTTGGAATAGGCAGTTTAAGAAGGCAACATATTAGGAATTCACCCAAATAGCCTTTATGTGTGTGTTTATCGACTTATCACACTGACTTGTCAACCTCCCCGTGTAAAACCCTTTGTTGCACTCAATGTTAGTACAAGATACCCCTAGATCACCTTGTTATGCCAATCCATGTTTAAGCCCTATATGTTTCGTTACACCATTTCACCTTAGCCTATTGTGTTGAAATCTCTGGCTACTTAAGTCCATGGTTCGAGGGAATGGGTACAAAAATTATATGCATTCGTGAAAGACCTATCATTAATGATCTATAAAGACCCCCCTGTATCATCACCTTTGATATTGTTCATCTCAAGTGGAGGGATGTGCATATTATATCAATGATGCAGGGGCAATAATAAAAAGATATAAACTCCTGTAGCATTTGTATATTTAAAAATGATGGTGCAACTATAAGCCATCTATGTGCTAACAAATGTAAAGATGGTGCAACTATAAACCATCTTAATGATTATGAAGAATGGATCTAGTAGCCCATTAGTAAAGATCAGATTTTCAGACTTAGACTCTTGAACTTATGGATGGACAGTAGCTAGTTATGACAACCTTAGATTACTTTAGACTATTTGTTTCGTGTTTTTTTATTTAGCAACAATTATTGTGTATCCCGTGTATCCTACCCTATATCGTTCTACATCCCAACCATTGGTTTTGCTCGAATGAGGAATTTAATTGTAATCATGTATGTCTATTCCATCATTATGGATGTGTATATGTGATTTTGTCACCCTTGTCGGTGTAACGCTTTTGGGTAAGGATTGCAAGAGGATTCACCTTGTTAAACATGTTTGTCACCCTTGTTGCCTTTAAGACTATTTAGACCCTAATTCTAGCTGGTAGAGATTTGTGTACTTGCCAAGCCTATGATAGAATACATGCTATGACTGAGCAGTTGAGTAATCACCAAAAATTAAACACATATATTAGTGAGAGTATGAGTGTGATTTATTTTTCCTTTCGTGAGGTGCACGGTTTAGGATTTTCTAGCATAAGTGATTTTTAAATTCATATCATCCTTAAAAACCTAGGAAGATATCTTTTTGAGAATTATTTAAAAGGTTCTACTTGAGGGCAATTAGAAGTCAAGTGGGGGGATATTTGGTAACATCAAATATTTAATACTTTTATTTATCAAATTCCCACGTGTATTGCCTTGCTTTATAGAATTTTGGTACTTAATTCGTTAATAATTTGATATCAGGTAATAAAAGGCATTGGAATGGAAAAGATGCGGAAAAAGGGCAAAATAAAGAAAATACGACAAAAACCGCATTATAGAAAATATTACGGCGTAACGTCCCGCAAGAGTTACGCCGTAATCAATTATTAATAATGAAGATTTGGTGCTGGCGAAGGCATTACGGCATAATGTTCCGCAGGAGTTACGCCGTAAAATATTTATTAAAGAAAATATTAATGGTGACTAAGGGTTACGGCGTAACGTGTCCAAGTAATTATGCCATAACATATTTTAATACTAATTGAACAAATGCTGTGTCAGAAGGTTTACGGTGTAAAGTGGTCGATGTCGTTAAGCCGTAAAGTATGAGTCATCACAAGGATTAAAGCTGCGCAAAAGTTATGAAGTTTCAAGAATTAATTATAAACTACATAGAAGAAGAGGGGCCAAACTCACCAAGTGACTAAACTTTACCTTTACTATATATAGGATATCAAGTTGATATCATTTATTCATTCTGTACTCGTCTGATGGTTTAGTCGCTAACAAGAAAAGGGAAAAAGACATTGTTCGAGCATAGGTGTAGGGCAAACCCTTTGGGGTTTGCTATGGCGTTCGACTAGGGGATCGAGAGCATTAATCTAGCATAGTTTGTAATCATACTTAAATTTATTTTAGTCAATATAATTTAATTATTATTTTGATTGAGCAGATCATGCGGTTTAATTTATTGTTGCTATGTTATTAATTGTGTTTTATTATGTGTTCTTGGCATTTAATTAATTAATTATCCTTATGCTTATTAATTTATGATCTTATTGTTTTAGTTGCACCTTTATTAATTTATGTAGTATGCTTTGAAATCCTTGAACTCCCTGCTAGGTTTTGATATGAGGTTGAGTGTGTACAAGGTTTGAGTGATCCGCTTAACCTTTGTACACACGGTTAATTACAGGAGACCAACACTTGTAGTTGTTCACCCTTTACCCATGAGGTTAGAGCTCTTAGCATTAATTCCCTAGTTAGGAGTGTGAGCTAATAAGAGACTACTTGTTAGATAAAATATATCTCATAATTAAAAGGAATCCTTAATAACTGTAAACTGAGAATAGGTTAATTCTCCTTGCTAGTCCATTCCACTCAGTACACATAGGTTAGGTACATCTACAAAACTAGACCTAACGAATTTAGACCCCTTCTAAAGTTGTAATTAGACATTGCACATAAGATCATTAAATGCGGATATCCTTCCCAGTTATTTGTCACTATACCAATTCCCTTTTCGACAGCAAGGCTTACCACCCAAGCATCCTGCAATAATTCTACTAAAACTCAACCATGCTTTCTTTCCTGCTTTCTTAGGTAGATTAATAAAATCAATTAGACAATTAGAGACACAAGCCGTTCTTTGGATCGACACCCGTACTTACCAATCACTACACTATACACGATAGGGTACACTGCTCTTTAGTGCATAGGAATAGTCGAGGTGGTTAGGGTTTAAAAAATGTAAAACCTGACATTGTTTTATTTAAAAGAAATTACGCATCATTATTTAACTCCCCTTAAAAAATTAATCTGTTATTGTCCAAAAACCTTTTCCGTTTATTTCGTGATTTAATATAAAGTATCATTTTAAAAGAATAATTAGCACAATTCTCCCCCTCAAATAATGACTCGTTTTCTATTGAAAGAGCTGTAGTCATTGTTTGAGTGATAGAATTTTCTTTTTAAAATACTTTTGATGATGAAAAACAAATTATGACATATTTGTTTTTGTAAATCAACACTTTTATACCACCAAAAATAAGATTTCTCTTATTTAAAAAAATAAATGCACTGACACGTACACTTATTTTCAAAAAGCACGGGCTGTGTAACAAAGTATACTTGTATGAATATAAAGTAATTCAGACCCGAGAAACTTAATTCCCGTTGTGAGGTCAAGTTTTCTTTTTGACAAAATACTTGCCTTTAAAATGAGGACCGGGTTCTCTGAAATAACAACAAGCCATTGACATGCTTTAAAAACATTTAGAACTTATGTTCGAACTTTATTTACAACCACGTGTCATTATTGAATGATATTTCTAGGGTCGTAAATATTATCGATGCCAGAAGACATGTCAGAATAACATATTTTGGTATTTTTTCTGATTTTATATTTTTCTATTTGATTTTCTGGTTTTATAGTTTTGTATTTTGTTTTTGAAAATTTTTGAGAAATGAAAAATCTTTTTGAGTTTTTATTTTTTTTATGTATATATATATATATATATATATATATATATTTGAAGAGTAACCACCATTACTCTTCCTATTCTTCTGCCAGTCTTTTTCAGATTTTCGGAAGACATGCTCTGCATTCCAAGCTTGTTGATTAAGAAGTTGAATCTTACTCGAGGTAAAGCTTTGGTAAAGATGTTTCTGAGCTGATATTCCACTCTGACGAATAGGAGTTCCACCACTCTATTTCCCTTGCACCTTAAAAAAATGCATGCTCTGCATTCCAAGCTTGTTGATTAAGAAGTTGAATCTTACTCGAGGTAAAGCTTTGGTAAAGATGTTTTTGAGCTGATATTCCACTCTGACGAAGTAGAGTTCCACCACTCTATTTTCCACTTGCTCCTTAATAAAATGGAATCTCACATCTATATGCTTGGATCTTGAGTGTTGAACGTTGTTATGTAGCATAAAGCAATTGCACTTTTGTATCACAGTATGGAGGAATCTTATTGAATTTAAGTCCATAGTCTGTTAGTTGTGATCTCATCCATAAGATTTGAGCAAAACACCCAGATAAGGCTATATATTCCGCCTCTGTACTAGAGATAGCAGTGCTCTTTTGCTTCTTGGATGACCAACTGACAAGTTTATCTCAGAAGAATTGCCCACTTCCAGATGTGATTCGTCTAGTATCCTGACACCCGACGTGGTCTACATCTGCATATGCTGTTAGAGTAATGCAGGTATCTTTCGAATACCAAAGACCCATGTTACTGGTTTCGAGTAGGTATCGAAAGATTCACTTAACTGCATGTAAGTGCTTTTCAGTAGGCTTTGCTTGATACCGGGCACACATGCAAACAAAAAATACAAGGTCTGGTCTACTAGATGTAAGATACATAAGGGAGCCAACCATACCACGGTAATGTGTATGATCAACTGGTTTCTCCTGTAGATCTTCATATAGTTTACTTTTTTCCACCATACGGGTGTCAACAGGATCATTAGATTGGATACCATATTTCTTTATTATTTACAGAGCATATTTAGATTGATTTATGAAGATGCCTCTGGGACTTTGAGAAATTTGAAGTCCAAGAAAGAAAGACATTTTGCCCATCATCGACATCTTAAATTTAGAAGCCATTATATTAGCAAAGTCATCACACGTAGTAGGATTAGTAGAAGCAAATATTATATCATTGACATAAATTTATACCAATAAGATGTCGTGACTTGCTTTCCAGATGAAGAGTGTTCGATCGACTATACCTTTGGAGAATTCGTATGATAGTAGAAAACTAGACAACATGTCATACCACGTGTGTGGAGCCTGTTTAAGACCATAAAGTACCTTTTTGAGCTTGTACATGTGAGTTAGGTTTGTTTTGATCTATGAATCCTTTAGGTTGACTAACATAGACCACTTCACGTAGTTCGCCATTCAAAAAAGTTGTTTTGACATCCATCTGATAGATAATTATGTTCTTGTTGGCAGCATTTGCAATAAAGATATGAATGGCCTCAATCTTAGCAACAGGTGCAAACGATTCCTCAAAATCAATCCCCTCCTCTTGATGGTATCATTGAGCAACCAATCGAGCCTTGTTTTTAAGTACATCTCCATATTTATCTTTTTTGACTTTGTAGATCCACTTCAATTTGATCAACATTACTGAATCTGGACAAGGTACTAACTCCTAAACCTGCAACCGTTCAAATTCGTGAATTTCTTCATGCATAGCTTCAATCCAGGATGATTCACCCATTGCTTCTTTAAAATTCTTCGGTTCAACAGAAGTAAGGAAGACATCGAAATAACACCACATGGCATTAGTCTTAAAGGTTAGCTTTCCTATGGATACTGAACGAGATGGAATTCTAAGTGACACATTAATATGTAGAAGATTTATATTCCATTTACCCAAGAATTCAAAAAGTAGAGTGGGATAAGTGCAGCATTTGAGGACGATTCCTGTGAGGAAGTGTCTTGATTTAGAATATTTTGGACTGGATTATGGTCAAATTGTGTAGATGGTATATGTTCCTTAACACCTTGTGAAATAATTGGAGATTGTTCTATTTATTAGGTAGATGAGTTACTTGCAGATGGTACATCTTTATCAATAGAGGTTGATAAAGGAGAACTGTTAGGATTCTTGATTTGATGAGACAAAGTGAATAAAAGAATGAAACAAAAGGACTTAAACGCAAAGTTGGAATTCTTCAAAAGATGGAAGATTTTAAAGATTCTAGAAGATCTCCTTATTCAGATAGAAGATTTAGAAGATAAAGCTTAAAGTTTAAAAGATTTTTTTTTCTAATTCTTATCTTTTGTAAACCTGGACTCCTTATGTTATAAAAGGAGGTCCCAGGCGTGTATTTTATGTGTGAAAAAATGTAGTTGACTAAAGGTGTGTGTGTGTGTAGGTGTGAGTCTCATTGTAGACGCCTAGTAATAGCCCCAAGATCAATGTGTCATTATCCTGTTATAGATTAGCTGTAACTGTTCTACACTAATCATGTAGAATTGGGGCTTGGAGTGTATGATAATGAAAAAAAACCTTGTTGAATAACTTTGTTCATTATGCTATTTTCACTATGCATATGCTTTATGTTCATTATTATTATTATCCTAGATATAAAGATTTAAATAATCTGAGCTATAAACGATCCAAGAACTATCACGTGTTTTAGTTCTAACAGGTGGTATCAGAGCCACAGGGCTCTTGATCTGGGATTGTACAAGGTTCTTATGATCGAAAAAGTGAAGAAAAGGTGTGTCGAAATTCTATTTTTGGTTTTGAGCCAATTCATTCATATTAGGGTTTCACCAAACCCTAGTTTAATAAAAACAGGATGTATGGATTTCATGTATTCAATTTCATGATATTAGAAGCTTGGAGATTCAATATGACATGATGATAGCTGCTTGAGATCACTATGGTGTTTGATTTATAATATCATGGTTTTCAGAAAACTTTAATTCAAGACAAGTAGGTGTCGACATAATAATTTGGTGAACCCTAATTGTAATAATCTAAAGACATTTGCTTACTCAAGTCACGGCAAATTAGGATTTGTGCAACAAGTAAGATAGAAGCAGGGTTTCGTTTATATATTAGTGCTGCTACAAAAGGAAATTTAATACTGCTATAGACGAATAAAGGTATACTTAATGCCGCTTCTATGTGTTTGTGTCGTCAAACCTACCAGACATAGTAATCAACCACCAAACCAGTACCTCGTCAAAGATTCATATTCGCTCATTGATATTTTACTATGCATGAAATCCTACTGCTCGTTACAAGTTTATATGCCAAAAGATAGGTTTAGTACTGCTCGAAACAGAGTGTAACAGGATTCGAATAGTAAGTAATATAATACCAATCGTCGATAACAAAAACAGAAAGCACCTTTATGTCAACCATGGCAGTAGGGTTTAATGATCATTATTGGGTATGAAAGTGTTAGTGGGTCTGAGAATGCCATGCCCCCTAAGTGGAAGGTGAAATTAACCAATAGAATGAAATCAGTGAGTGCACGCCAACTTTGATCATATGAGTTTCTTCTTTTGGGACACTTAATGCGTCATAAAAGCTTTGGGTGATCATCTTCTCACCTGTGTTATCATCTTGTCCACATTATCCTATCTTACGGAGCTTAATGGTGCAGGTAAGGCGAGATATACTAATGTTGATGTACCCATGGTGGGTGCGTGGTGTGAGGAGTGTTAATGTTCGTTTATTGGATTGGGTGGTGTTGTGTTTGAGTTGTGGGTCTGTGGTGGGAGTGCCGGGGGGAATGTTTCAATAGTCATAATTGGGGAGGGGGGTTTGGGATGCGCACCACTCTTTTTTTTATTTTTTTTTTTTTCGTTTTTTTATCTCCCCTATACATATCTTCTTACACTCAGGTACTAACGGCCGTTTTTTTTTTTATTTATTTTTTTTATATTCGTATCAACCAAAGATACCCCTGAATTTTTTAAATTCATTTTTTTTGTAGTCGCATTTTTTTTTATTATTTTTATTTTTTATTCCACAAATTGCCGCAACAATACCACACTCCTTATAATTTTTATTTAAAGTGTTTGCTAATGTTAAATTTATGTTAGTCTGCTTGGATCTTCTTTGGTTAGTTTCTACTACTGTTGGTTCGTTGAAAATTGACTAAAGGTTTTAAAGTTGTCTCATGGTTATGATACAGGAGGATACGACATATGAACATAATGATTTTCAAAGGCAGTTTGGGATTATGTTTCATGAAGTTGGAATTAGCTTGGGTACGTTTTATTAAAAATTTCATATCTTAAACGGCTCACAATTTTAGTGATAAAAATTGTTCATGCTTAGAAACGATGTGACAAAGACTTGAAAATTTCTAGCAAAGGTGTATGAGATTTACAAAACTTATGGTGCTCAATGCTCACATTGTTATCAACTTTAAAAGGAGTTTCGTTGTTATGCTCAGTGTTCATTCGTGAAGTTGAGGATTTTTGTCAAGTAGATTGCGATTCTTATTTTTAGTCTGGTTTTGATTTTGGTGTTCACTGTGGATAGTATTAAGATTTTTTTAAAGAACCAAGTAAAAAAGGTTTTGGGTAATTCTACTTCAGCATTCAAGTTTTGCGTAATACTTTGTTTTTCCTTCATTAGTAATCATTACAAAAATGCTTTACAGGAAACTTGAATATTCATGAAAGTGGTTAGCATATGGGTTTACAAGGGACAGCTTATTGTTAAAAATGGTTTAACATTTACATCATCATCGAGCGGTGAATGTATTACTACTGATAGTAATTATTATATGATAGTTTATTTCTACTGCTTGATTATATTCTTATTTTCGAAGTCATGGAGAGTAATTTAAGTCATTAGAAAATTTGGGTTAGTAGTGTGATATTGGTTTGAAGTGGTTGAAATCAACGTTGCTTATATTCATATGTCCCCTATTGGATTATGACAAAAATGGGAAGAAGATGTTAACAGGTACAATTAGCAACTTGTAGATCCTTGGTGTGGCATGGTACAAAGGAAGTATGAATTAAGAAGATTTTGTTTCATTTAGGGAGATGATTACATCTCAACTTCATGGGAAGCTTTGGCTTTATGATGAAGTTCGTACACGACTTTGTGTGTTTTTGTCATCATCAAAATAGGGGAAGATTGTTGGGATTCTTATTTGATGAGACACAAGTGAATAAGAAAAGAATTGGAAACACAAAGGACTTAGACGCAACGTCTGGAATTCTTCAACAAAGATGGAAGAATTTTGAAGATTATAGAGATCTCCTTATTCATGGATAGAAGATTTAAAAGATAAAGGCTATGTTTAAATGATTTATTTGTTTTTATTCTTATCTTTTATAAAACCTTGATTCCTTATGTTATATAGGAGGTCCCACGATGTGTAATTTATGTTTGTGCAACATAAAATGTAGTCGACTTAAGGTGTTTGTTGTAGGCATGGTCTCTTGTAGGCTGTTTCGCGCCTAGTATTAGCCCCAAAGATTAATGTGTCATTGATCTGTTAAGATTTGTTGTATCCATTCTACAATGAATCATGTGGAATTGGGGCTTCCGCTGGAGTGTATGATCAATGAAAATAAAAAACCTTGTTGAATAACTTTGTTCATTATGCTATTTCCGCTATGCATATTCTTTATGTTCATTGTTATTATTATCCTAGATATAAAGATCTAAACAATCTGAGCTATAAACAATCCAAGAACTATCACATGTTTTAGTTCTATCATGAACCGACTGGATCAACAGGTCGTGGATCAAGTGATACTGGAACTAAAGAAACAACACTGGGTGGAGGATTAAATAACTCATCAAACATAGGTTGGAATAATATATCCTAATCATTCTTTGTTGGTAGAACATATGGTGGTTGAGGAGTAGGATTAGGCACGAGTCCTAAACTGAGTGTTCAAGGAGTTAATAATTAAGGCGCAGGTCCTGAACTAAACTGTTCAGAAGCCATTGATGTCAGCTCATCAAACGTAACATGAATTGTTTCTTGAATCAGTCGGGTACGCTTATTATAGATACAGTAAGCCTTCTTTGTAGGAGTATAACCAACAAAAATACCAATGTCATCCTTTGATTTTTAATTTGCCCAAATCCTTACTGTCGTTGGTCGGATAACATAGTGAACCAAAAATATAAAGAAAAGATAAATCAGGTTTCTTGTCATGCATAAGCTCATAAGGTGTTTTTGTTGTAGCGAAGATGTATTAGGGATTGGTTTTGGGTGTAACATGTTGTAGAGACTGCTTCTGCCCATAGAAACAATGGTGCTTTAGAGAATATTAACATTGTGCGAGCAGCTTCAACTAAAGTTTAGTTCTGTCTTTTGACAACACCGTTCTGTTATTGAGTACGTGAAACTGATGTTTCATGTATAATCTTGACATTTTCATAATAATCTCTAAGAGTCTGATTAACTTGATTCCTTTATCAATTCAGACGTTTCGGACAGTTGCATTCATATGTTGCTTCAAACATTTGATAATTACCTCAGGAGGCTCGTCCTTTGAATGTAGAAACTTAATCCATGTAAACCGAGAGTAATCATCAACAATTACTAAGATATACTTCTTCCCGTTTATACTTTCTACATGCATTGGCCCGTAAAGATCCATATGCAAAAGATATAGTTTTACTTGATTAGTGTCTTCAGCTTTGGGTTTGTGAGAAGACTTCTTACTTTTCCTTAGAGAGCATGCCAAACATAGATGGTCTTTTTCAAATTTTAGCTTTGGTAGACCCCGAACAAGACCTTTTTTGGCTAACTGGTTAAGAGTACCAAAGTTTAAGTGTGACAAACGACGGTGCCATAACCATATTTTAGTCTTGGAGGCTTTAGATAATAGACAGATCGGAGAAGACTTCAGCATATCATCTAGAGAAATTATGTACAAATTTATATCTCGCAAAATTGACCAACAGAGAACAAATTGTTTCTAAGACCCTCAACATAGTAAAACCTAGAGATTGTAACATTTCCTAGCTGATAGTCACCATAACCCATAATCTTTGCAATCTAATCATTACCAAATTTGACAGTACCTAAAAATTTGCTAACGAAGTTGATGAGTTGAGAGCGCTGCCCTGTTATATGCTTGGAGCAGCCCGAATCCAGGTACCATAAGACGATTTAGACGACCTGAAATGGACAGAAGAAGAAGATGGAACAGTATAAACAATGGATCCCCAGTTGTTCATGGGTTTTGATTTGTTAGAAATCTTAGATGCTATTTTCTTAGATATGATACTGAACCCTACATTCGTGATTTCTTTGAGTTTCCCTTGGTTACTACTTCCGGGTGTTTTTGTCTTTACTACTTGTGTAGGAGTTGGCTTCTTAGGAGGCATTATTGTAGTGGAAGTAATCCTAGTTAAAGGGCACTTTTTACCATCTATAGTGAAAGTCCGTCCTGTTGGTATCCACCTATATCCTACATGAGTAAAGATTTTACCTGTTGTTTTCTAAATTTTCTTCTTATTGCTCTTAGCGAATCTAGATTTCACAGATTTAGATCTATCATAAGCACTGACATTATTAATATAATCACGAACACACACATCATGAATTGCATCAAACATACAATCATTGCAGGTAGCACAAATAAGTTTTGAATTCGCATTTAACATATGCATTACAAATAGGTTTAGAAACATGATTCATTTTATTCAAACTAGACTGAGCAATCCTAGGATGGTCTTCTACTTTATTTTTCTTCTTGTTACTAGTTTAAGTTTTCGTGATCCTATCTTTCTTTGTATTGCTCCTAAGCTTTGATCCGCTAGCTTCAGTAGAACATCTTACTCCTGCAAAAGGTAACACAGAATTGTTAGTGGTCTATTTTTCTTATGAGTTTACCTAATTATGTGTTCTATCCATTGGTGTGTTACATGATTATGCAAACCTTACTTTCCTAGTTCTGTTCAATGGTGTTACAGCAACTAACTTGTCAGTAATATGTTTTGAACTAGGGTATGAGGCACACACACATACTAGCAATTCATGTATTCTTTATGTATATTTACAAGCATAATCAAGGGCATTATCAAAAGTTTTTAAGGCTCTAGCCTATTCAACTATCCCCCTAAGTGTATTAGTGTGTTCCTGAGTTACCTTAAGGTAATTTACATATGCTTCCCTATTGTTCTTTATGCAGGGGGAAAGAGGTTGCAAATCTAATTTATACACTGTTGAAGTAACCACATTCGAATTATGCACAGGTTGAACACTGTCAACAACATTCTTTCCTTTTAGATTCACAATGTGTTCCTTCAGCTTATTAATCGAGACATTCTTAGCTTCTAACTAAGCTTGTAGTTCATGTATTTGAAAAAATTCTAGAAATTCAAGAGCATTTTTATTATGTGATGGTTTGTTATTTAGAAAACTTTCTTTTTGTTGTTGTAATTTGATTTCAAGAGAAATGCACCAATTTTCTAGTTTTGAACACCGGTTTAAAAGTTTGTTGTAAACAGCCTTTTCAACCATGTCACTCTTTTTTGCAAGCTCAGTCAGAAGTTCTAAATTCTCTTCATATTCATTTATGAAACTTTGTAGCATGGATTGATAATCAATAATGGCAGTTAAAGAATTAACATGAGTATGCACAAGATCTTGATATATAAGCAGCTCCATTAAATGATCATTATCCATTTTCAACAATTCCAAAGCAAGATTATCATTATCAAGACGATTATTATTCACAGATAACTCATTAGGGCCTTTAGCATTCATTACTATATTTTTAACATCTTGACGGGTAATATGTTCCAAAAGACATTCATGATCAAGGATTAATTCCTTTTTCTCAATCCTAAAATACTTCTTGTCTATAGAACATTTGGCAACCTCGTTTTCCATTGATTAAAAACAGCTTTCATTTCTTTGAGTTCTTTGTAAAGACTTTTTTCAAACATCTTAAAATATTCTTTCAAAGTTTGAGTAAACAGTTGACATATTTTTCAAAATCTCCTTTTATATGTTCAACCCCCCAAGATCATATTCTATTACCAGTTATTTTAGTATGAAAAGTTATAGTTTCATCAAACTTGTTGACATGTTCTTTCATTTTGTGAAAACTATCTTTTACCAAACTGATTGGTGGAAGTTCACGAGGAATTTCCTTCTTTAAAACCGGTTCGGATGGAAAAGGTGGGTTTTGAGAAACGGGTTGTGAAATGGGTAACCAAAATGCATGTTCTATAGATAGTTGTTTCTGAGGCACAAAATGCTTAACAAAATGCTCAGATAGTTTATTTAAAGCCACATAGTCAACGAGGGCAATATTAACTTTCTTTTCAATTAAGATTGGATCATTTTGTTTAGATAGCATTTTTAACCTACTCATTTCAGCTAATTCTAAGGTTTCCTTGGTATCAGTTACAGAAAAAGCATTATGTGTCTTAACACATCATACAAAGCAGGTACTTTTCTCTGAGCTTGAGATAGATAAAAAAGATTTTGATAACCAAGTGCTGTTTTTTGGGTTTCATCATAAAAAGCTTGAGGTTTTGTTAACATATGCATTGTTTGCATTGACTAACCCATTTTGTAAACCACATTGTCTAAAGTCTTCTTTTGCTTCTGTAAAGCAATGATTTCATCAAGATATTTATCTTCTTTTTGCTTAGACTATTTGGTCAAAACATTAACCGTTGTTGATAAAGTCTTATGACTTTCAACAGTTGCATTAAGTTGTAGTTTTAATTAGTGTATATGTTTTTCAAAATACAAAACCTTTTCATTTCTGTCAACAATAACCTTTCTTAATTGACTATCAATATACTTTTCTCTATCAGTTAAATCAAAATTTTGTCTTTGTTCTTAGATTTGTATTTGTTTTTTATATCTTTTAAGCTCAGAAGTTAAGGTCTCATTTACAATTTTATTTTCCTGCTGCACCTAATTACATTTTGCAATTTGACTAGACATTTCTTTAATAACAGACATAGTTCATCTTGTTATGCAGGAGAACTGGTGCTTTGAACAACCGAATTTTCATTTTCTTGCAAATATTGTTTACAAGAAATGATATTATATCACTTGTTATGTCAACTTCTGTATGATCATCAAAAGATGGTTGTTCAGAACACTGAGTCTCTTGCATAATTTGATAACTCATATCACTTTCTATGTTTATGTCATGAAATGGTACCTTTGAGAGAACATCTGAGTCATATGAGGAAAGATTAGCCATAAGTACTGCCTTAACTGTGGGTACTTCATCACAATTAGAATCAAAACCATCAAGATCATCAGTCTGAAAAGCAGCTGGAGTTGGAATTTCTTGAGATGCTTAAGCTGCAATGATTGTATCCCCATTATCTGTTAAGAAAGCCAACTATTCTGGATCCAAATAAGCTCCTGACTCCAAAGCTTCTGTCAACAACATCTTTTCCTTAAACCATGCTGAATTCTTAGGCCTTTTTGGCTTGGTACACTGTCGAGCAAAATGACCTTCCTCTTGACAGTTGTAACACTTAACCACCCTTTCTTGACCTGCAGCCCATTGCATGTTAACACCTTAAATTGTAGCAGTATTCCTTGCCCCATTGTTAGCATACCCCTTTGTTTGTCTCCCCTGAACAGTCTGCACGGTGACTCCTCCATCTTGAATGGTTGCTTGGTTCCTAGGATTAGACGAGGTTCTCAGCTGATTGTTTTTTTATGGGAAACAGAGAAAGAATGTTATGGTTACAAATGCCATTAGCTTGTTTAAATTAGCAATGGGATCATCATAAGGGTTAAAAGATGGAAACGTAAGTCCTGAATCCAGCTCTATAGGGGATGGTTGCACTGGTTGTTGAATAGCGGGTGCTTGATAGAGTTGTTGCAAAGCAGGTGTTTGGTAGAATTGTTGATGAACCACTAAAGATTGAGTGACAGCTTGTGGCTGAACTGTAATTGTTGGACCATTGGTGCATCATAAGGACGTTGTGGTGCAGGAGGTGAATAGAATTGTTGAGAAACATTTGATATTTATGGATAATACTGAGTCAGGTTCAAACAATATGGAGAGTTAGCAACCAAGGCTATCTGATCTGGATACCTTTGTCTGGAAATACGAACTTCATTTGCATGAGCTTCATGTTGCCTTAGATGAGCGTACAATTGATCAAAGTTAGTTGAATGCATGTCTTTTGCTAACTTGACATCTGTGACGAATTTGCTCCATTCAGGTTGAAGATGATTGACAAATTTAGTGTTGACTTGGAGTGGTTTCATTTTCATTCCAATCGTATGCATATCATTGATCAATTGTGCCAATCGCATGTAATACGAATGAATTGTCTCTCCAGGCATAGAAGTGAATGTGTCAAAATCATCATATAACTTGGATTCTCGCTCTTGCAAAGATAACTCTGAACCTTGAGTGAGTAATTTGAATCTATCCTAAATCTGCTTAGCTTTGTCATTGTGATTGACCAAATTGTAAATGTCTTAAGGTAAACCTTGAAGAACAATGTTTGTTGCCTTGATGTCTGATGTGTATTTTCTTTTAAATATTTATTTACCAAGTTTTAAATTTATAAAACTCGTTTCACCTTACAAACGCATTAACGGGCAGAGAACCCGATCGTGAGTAGTGTAGTTATGGTAAATCCGAGGCCGTCCCAAGAGCTAAAGGGTAGAAATAAATCAGAGTTTAAAGTGTCACGTTTTTAAAGCTGTTTTAGTAATTAAGATGTAAGAAAATAAATGAGAGGAACTAAAGTGGTTTTATCAATCAAAAGAATTGGCATAGTGAAAAACTACTAAGAAGATGAACCCATTTAACTTAATTAAATATCCAAGGTTGAATTATCTTGATCTCAAGTGCAATGTCTAATTCTTGTTTTATTAGTGATTTCTAAAGTCGATAGACTTGAATATGCATATGCAGTCTATCCTATACTTCCCCCGATCCCGACTCAGTCTAAATCGTATAGGAGGTAGGATATCCAGATTGTAATGATTAATCCCAACTATTCCCAAAACATATCTAATAACCTATAAAGATTATTAACCCTCTTTGAAAGAGTTCTTGTGCTTTTTAAGTATATTAAGTGATAAGTGCGGTGACCGGTTAGTTCCTACACAAGGGGTCGGAGTCATAGATCCTCTTTAGTACCCGTTGGATCCCATATTGACTAGATAATCTAATAATGGGGCAAACCAGGTCCAAACCACCCGTACTACCAAAACCCAGGGTTACACGATAGTCAAGGAATATTTAACGAAACAATAGTCAGACAAAGAGAACAAAAATAATTAACCAAGGAATCATTAATAAATTAAATGATAAGAGTAAAATTAAACATAATAAATATCAAGCATCAACAAATCAAGCCGAGACCATATAAATTATTAAAAACAATTAATTGAAATTAAACTGTAATTGTTGAGGAATCATGTACAAATCATGCTGAAATAATGCTCCCAGTCTTCTAGTTGGATCCCGTGGCGAACCCCAAAGGGGTTCGCCCTATACCCGAATCAAGCAGCTAGGCAAGCTGCTTCTTCTTTTCTTCTTGCTGCGTCGAAATTAACAAAGGGTATAAAACCCTTTGTTTTTTTCTACACTTGTCGGCAAGGGAGAAAAACTCCTAATGAATAATGATATCAATCTGCTACATTCGTTCCATTATATAGATATTATGAACTTTAGGTACATGTCAAGTTTAGTCCTTCATCGTAGTTGTAACTTTATATTTGATCCATGAAACTTCATAATAATTATACACTTCAGGTCCCTGGATAAGTCATATTTACGGCGTAATGGATTTGGTTACGGCATAACCTCACCGACGCGGTTACACCGTAAACTTTCTGATGTTATGTCGTAAACTTCTGACGCAACTTTCCTTCTTTAAGTGATAATTTTGGTTACGGCGTAATAAGTAATCACGTTGCGTCGTAACCCTCAGTAGGCAACAATATAATTTCCTTAATAAAAGATTAAGGCGTAACTATATTGGACGTTAAACCTTAAAGCCTCGTTAACACAGAATCTTCGTATTAAATAAATGATTGTCTTCAAAGCATCCAAATCCTCATGATAAATAACTGATTATAGCGCAATCCCAAAGACGTTTACGCTGTAATCTCTTTGTCAGCAACGTTACGGCGTAACCAATATGTTAATTACGCCGTAATACATGAATAATGCGAATTTTGATAAAAAAAACTATTTATCCGCATCTTTTCCGTTTCATTGCCCAAATTACCTAAAATACAAAATATTAACGAATTAAGTATCAAAACGATATAAAGCAATGCAATAAACGTGAGAATTTGATATTAAAAAGCATTAAATATTTGATGTTATCAAATATCCTCCCACTTGACTTCTACTTGGCCTCAAGTAGAACCTTTTAAATAATTCTTAAAAAGATATCTCCCTATTTATCCAGGAGATATGAAGTTAAAAATTACATATGCTAGAAAATTCTAAACCGAGCACCTCACAAAAGGAAAAATGAATCACACTCATACTCTCACTAATCTATATGTTCCATTTTTGGTGATCACTTAACTGCTCAGTCATGGCGAGTATTCTATCATAAGCTTGACCAGGATACTAAGCTTCACCACTAGAGTCTAGATGCAACTGTTCAAAAAGGCAAATGGGTTGACACAACAAAAAGGCTTACGGGGTTTTGATCATTCAAACAATCTTTCACCTAAAGTACCACACCAACAAGGTGGCTGAATTACACATACATGGCCGTAATGACAGAATAGATATGTGTGATTCGATCTCATCCTCATTCGTGTTTAACAACGGGTTAGGATGAAGAATGATATAGGGTAGGATAAAGACATGGGATACACATTTAATTTTTGTTAAATAAAAACGCAAAACAAATAGTTTCCTAAGTCCACAATCTCCCCGTCACTGGTTGCATTCAAATCCCATAAGGTAAAAATAAGGGTCAAGAGTCAAGGGGTCTTCACAATACACGAGTTAATACATATGAAATGTAGTGTGATGCATTAACTCGGCCTTCATCATCAATGATTATGTGCTAAATTTTTTTTGAAAATTTAGTCTAAAATATCACATAATCTCACCAAATACCTCATTTCTATCTCCCTTCCCCTCAGTTGAGTTGTACAATGCTCTCATTGTACAAATAGACTTATAGTAGAAAGGAGAGATAGAACAACCCGTGAAAGACGTAATCATCGCCAGCTGGACAAGGCGGAAATACTATCACTATACGACATATAAGCTGACTAATAAACACTTGCTTGCATGATCTTTTTTTTATGCAAGACAGTGATACAATAAATCATAATACATACACATATATACATGAGCGTCCCCCCACTTGGGATCAACTATCTTCAAAACCCATCTTTTCTTCAAATACCCTATATCCTAACCCGCAACTTCCACCAGTGAAACCCAAAATTAACCAGTAACTCCCTGATCATGGACTAAGAAACTACAGGGTAGGCTAAGGTGATAGGTGTAACGAAACAACATATATTATGTTACAAAATGAAAGGAAAGGCTCAGCATGTTGTACTAGGGGTATCTTGCACTGAAGATGAGTGCAACAAGGGGTTTAACAGGGGGGTTGACTAATCAGTGTGAAAAGTCAATTTACACAAACATAACATAGATGGGCTATTTGGGGTTAATCCTAAAATTGCCTTTTATCATAGCTACACCGATTACACTAGGTGCAATGCTCATTATTGTGGTCTCGAAAAGATATACCAGGCCAAGTTCTAAAGTCTACTATAGCCACCGGCACACTCATTTTTTTGGATTTATGTATATGGGGAAAACAGAAAGGCTTATCCTCACACAATTGAATTATAAGGTAGGTGTGCTCAGTATAGTCTTAACTAGTAAGTAATGAAAAACATGTCAAAATTTAATTAATGAAACATTTTTCAAGATAAAATGTTTCAAGATAAACTAGAAAAATAAAGGCAAGTATAAACAAATGGGTGTTTATTTCTAATCCCTTCCCCCCACTTGAGTCAAACAATCATGTGGTAAATTATATTTATTTTTTAAAAGGAGTTACGGCGTACCGGAATGGTTTACGTCGTAACTGGCAGTTGTTACGGCGTAAACTAAATTTCGCTTACGCCGTAACTTCTTCATATTCATCAAGGTTACCACATGATTTATGAGTCAAGCTGTCTTCGATAATTGCTCCAGCTACTATATTATGCAAAACAAAGTAAGAAACATGAAACCAACTAAGCAAAAAGAAAATTTCCTTAAATAACAGGACATGTTGTCTCCTGACAAGCACTTTTGTTTATTAACGAGTCTTTAAGTTAGACTCATGCCCCTTCTACGTTACTTATTGAACATACTTATTACCCTCTAGTTCTTTCTTAATCATTGCTTTAAATCGTGCTCCATTCACATGCCCTAATGGTAGGGCTTCGTCCTCACGATCAGTAATGCATATAAAACTACGTCCTCCTTTACAAGAATATTTTTTTACTTCAAAAGTTTTAACGTTAACATAGGGGGGATCGTAGTCGGTCTTCTCGTCTCCACTTCGCCACATTTCGTTACCTCGTCGATATCCCTCGCGTGGCGATTCGTCATTGGTTTTTTGTAGTTTTGTTTACAATTTTCCCATACATCATCCAGAACATACCCTTTCTTTCCTATTCTTAAAATGTACTCATTTGATAAATGTTCAATCTCATTATTGAACACCCTGTTATATTTGTCAAATCTCCTGGAATATGGGTTACCAATCTCCCTTGCATATTCTTTGTTAACATCGTAACTATCAAGAATCCATTCATTGAATATAAATCCGCGGTCGGTTTCATGTAGGTTGTTATGCCCTATCCTGATTTCATCCATTCCTCAAATGAATAATTGCATGGACGTGGCCTTATAGGATTATTTTCTCCTTGTTCCAGATGTCCCTGTGGTGTTAGTACTGGATCTTTTGTGTTGTAAGGGTAATGATCGTTCAAGGTTGTCGATGTAAGGGTCCGATGTTTACTAAACTCATAGTTTTGGTCTACCCATTCGTAATACCTTTGTTCCCGTGTTGTATCATCGATATTCTTGAAGAAAGTCAGCAAATCCCATGTAACTCCATTTCACGGTTCGTCTTTCATGATCGCGAAAACATATCCACAACCTAAGTGTCCCCTGCTCGTTTACCTCGAAGACTTCATTATATCCAAAGCAGAATTTTGAGTCAGGGTCACATGTCGGCCACATCCCACAATCTTCACCATTTCCATCATCATAGGTTACATGAACGGGTTTTCATACATGCCATCTCTTAACTAATCCTCTTCTATATGGTGAAAAACTAATTGGTTATGCTATTTCATTCCGTAGGTTGGGAGTGCCATAGGACCTAGTTCTTTGTTCAAATTCTAAGCATGCAAGGGATTCATAAGAGAATACCTCTATTCCTATTTCAAGAGGATTAAAGGTTTCCTCCTCTTGTCTAATGTCTACCATGTAAATTTTCTCAATGATTTGGTAAGAATCTATGTTGAATTTAAATTTCTTACTGCCTATTTCAAATGAAATTTCTTCATTGAAAACATCGATTTGGGCACGAGTTGATTCGAGGAATGGTCTTCCTAAGATTAAACATCTTCAGCTATTTTAATAACGAAATTACACGAAAATTCTAACTCCCCAAATTTCACCAAAATATTAACAGTTCCTAAGGGCTCATTAGTTCCTGTTGTATTTTCTAAGGTTCTTGTATCTCTGAGTTTATCTAAACCTAGATATTCATAAACTCTTTGTGGCATGATATTATACTTAGCATCTAATGTGGTAGTAGCATAAAGATTATGGCTATTAATATTGAAAGAAAGAAGAAAACTTCCTGGACTTAGTTCCTTGGGTAAACGACATGGTGCAGTATTCAGGGTGTCTTCATCTGCCCTGTCTACTTTGTTACTGGCAATGGAAAATACTTCATCACTTACACTAGCTGTCGAGGCTTTAAATTGCCTTTTCATGATACCATCTTTCATTTCCTGTCTAATGGACTTAATGATGCTAATTAAGGCATCCTTCATGTTCTCCACTCCATGCATACTCATGTGTTTTGTTATCTCAACGTTCAACCATTCGTCAACGTCATTCTTTTCTTCAAAGTGCTGAATGTTCTGAGTATACCCATGGTTACTTTCCTCTTGCTCACTCATGACTACTTCATCGTCGGTCATGTATTCAACCTCTTCCTCCATATCTTAAAAAGAGGAGCATACATTGATGGCAATTACTGGACCCCAGAATAAAATTTTAAGGTTCAAGCAATGCCCAAACTATTTTTGGTATTTCAGACCCAAATATTCCATAACCAGCACTACCAAATCACACCATATCCAAGTTTGAAACGGATTTTTTTATTTTTCACATACGTTACGCCGTAACTATATTACTGGTTACGCCGTAACAACAGTCAATCATTCATGCAAACACTCAGAAAAGGGAGAAGAATAGAAGGTTCAAGCACATATACAAGCACAAACAAACACACCTATCAATCAAACAATCAAAAACAACAAAAACAGTTCTCCGGCAACGACGCCAAAAACTTAATGCATATTATTTTTTAAATATGTATTTACCAAGTTTTAAATTTATTAAACTCGTTTCACCTTGCAAATGCACTAACGGGCAGAGAACTCGATCGTGAGTAGTGTAGTTATGGTAAATCCGAGGTCGTCCCAAAAGCTAAAGGGTGGAAATAAATCTGAGTTTAAAGTGTCACATTTTAAAAGTTGTTTTAGTGATTAAGATGTAAGAAAATAAATGAGAGGAATTAAAGTAGTTTTATCAATCAAAGAAATTGGTATAGCAGAAAACTATTAAGCAGATGAACGTATTTAACTTAATTAAATATCAGAGGTTGAATTATCTTGATCTCAAGTGCAATGTCTAATTCTTGTTTTATTAGTGGTTTCTAAAGTCGATAGACTTGAATATGCATATGCAGTCTATCCTATACTTCCCGCGATTCCGAATCAGTCCAAATCGTATAGGAGGTAGGATATCAAAGTTGTAGTGATTAATCCCAACTATTCCCAAAATATATCTAATAACCTATAAAGATTATTAACCCTCTCTGAAAGAGATTCTGTGCTTTTTAAGTATATTAAGTCGATAAGTGCGGTGACAAGTTAGTTCCTACACTAGGGGTCAGAGTCATAGATCCTCCTTAGTACCCATTGGATCTCATATTGACTAGATAATCTAATAATAGGGTAAGCCAGGTCCAAACCACCCGTAATACCAAAATCCATGATTACACGATAGTCAAAGAATATCTAACGAAACAATAGTCCGACAAAGAGAATAAAAATAATTAACAAAGGAATAATTAATAAATTAAATGACAAGAGTAAAATTAAACATAATAAATATCAAGCATTAAAATATTAAGCAGAGACCAAATAAATTATTAAAAATAATTAATTGAAATCAAACTGTAATTGTTGAGGAATCATGTACAAATCCTGCTGAAATAATGCTCCTGATCTTCTATTTGGATCTCGTGGCGAACCCCGAAGGTGTTGGGCCTATACCCGAATCAGCAAGCTGCTTCTTCTTTTCTTCTTGCTGCGTCAAAATTAACAAAGGGTATAAAACCCTTTGTTTTTGTCTACACTTGTCGGCAAGGGAGAAAAACTCCTAATGAATAATGATATCAATATGCTACATTCGTTCCATTATATAGATATTATGAACTTTCGGTTCATGGAAAGTTTAGTCCTCCATCATAGTTGTAACTTTATATTTGATCTATGAAACTTCATAATAATTATACACTTCAGGTCCCTGGATGAGTCATACTTTACGGCGTAATGGATTTGGTTAGGGCGTAACCTCACCAACGCGGTTACGCCATAAACTTTCTGACGTTACACCGTAAACTTTTGACGCGGCTTTCCTTCTTTAAGTGATAATTTTGGTTATGGCGTAATAAGTAATCACGTTGCGCCGTAACCCTGAGTCGGCAACAATATAATTTCCTTAATAAAAGATTACGTCGTAACTATATTGGACGTTACGCCGTAAAGCCTCGTTAACACAGAATCTTCGTATTAAATAAATGATTGTCTTCAAAGCATCCAAATCTTCATGATAAATAACTGATTACAGCGCAATCCCAAAGACATTTACGCCGTAATCTCTTCGTCAGCAACATTACGGCGTAACCAATATGTTAATTACGCCGTAATACATGAATAATGCGGATTTTGATATAAAAAACCATTTTTCCGCATCTTTTCCGTTCCATTGCCCAAATTACCTAAAATACAAAATATTAACGAATTAAGTACCAAAACGATATAAAGCAATGCAATAAACATGGGAATTTGATATGAAAAAAGTAAAATATTTAATGTTATCAATGCCAATGGATTCATGAATCTTTTCTTCATCAGGAAGATTAGTTTATGTTCTAGCTCTAACCGTTGTTGGGGTAGTTTTATTTCCAGGTTCTACAATTGTTCCGTATTGGAAAGGTTTGTTGAGAACTGAATCAACAAGTAACTTTCCATGATCCTTTCCTTCGAGATCCAACAACATACGGCTTGCCCATGAATTGTAATTGCTCTTATCAAGCATGAGGGACGGTTGTGATCCCCGACAACAATGACATTATCTGCTAATGATAAACTCATCTTGAAATGCTTGAAATGTGAAATGAAATGATTAGATTGATTTGAGAATTGTGTTAAAGTGATGTTGTTATAAGTGATTAAGTCCTTGTTATTTCACGGGATTTTACTAATCTTGATTAAACCAGGAAAATAAGTTAGTATTTCACGGGATTTTACTAATCCAAGACAAACCGTTAAAAATATTTTTTTCTTAAAAAATTACACATTCCTCAAAAAATTACCAAACATATTCCGCAGAAGATTTGATGACATAAACCGCAGTAGCTTTTATTACATATTCTGCAAAAAATAGTGATGACATATTCCACTAAAAATTAGTATGACATATTCCGCAGAAAAATGAAAATTTTGGCAGAGTTTTGTTTCCTTAGAATGACATAAACCTATGATACTTATTCCGCAGTGACATAAACCGCAGAAACATAAGCCTCGGAAATAATGTTTGACATAAACCGCAGGAATAATGAAATTTTGGCAGAGTTTTGTTTCCTTAAAATGACATAAACCGCAGTGACATAAACCTGTGAGACTTATTCAACAGTGACTTAAACAGCAGAAACATAAACAGCAGTACTCATACATAAACAACAGTCTTCATAATTCAAAACATATTCCTCAGTGTTCAAACTTTTCCCAAAAAACAACTTTTAAATCACTTAAAAACCACACTTTTGACGTTTTTGATCCAAACCTTTTGTACAACTAACTATATCTAGGCTAGTACTATCATAAAAACACAAACTTGAAGGTTTTAAACACAAAAAAATTAAGTTTATGAAAAACGTATGAACCAAACAAAAAACACACTTTTTGATCTAAAAAATGCACACAAAACTCATACAATCACCCCATGACGACTGATACCAATTGATGATATCAAAAACCAAGAGCTAGATGAGATACTAAAGATAAAGTAGAGAGAGAAAGAGAGTGGATGGCACTTGTAGAGAGAGAAAGTGAAATAACATAAAAGTAGGAGTTCTTACAAATTAACAACACCCTCTCCATGGGATGGAGAGGGCTTATATACCATCTAATATGGACGGCAATCCCATGGAAAGTCTATGGGCTTGGCCCGATTAGCTTACGTTTAACCGAACGATTAACTACGAGCTAAGATATACTATTTTGGTAGTGACCGAGTCTTTTCTTGATTCCTAACACCATATCACCAATATGTGTGTTTGATATAAAGTTATGATCAATATGTGTTCCAGTCAAGTTTGAGCAACAAAGTCGTTGTAGTATAGTGGTAAGTATTCCTGCCTGTATTGGGTGACCTGATCCCCGCCAACGACGTTACTTTTTATAAACTTTTTTAACTTTATTTTAACAAAATGTATATATGAACCATGATGTTGTGCATATATATGTGAACTGGTATCAACATGTGCACCTACTAATTTTTTCATGTTTCGTGAAATTTGTAAGAATGTATCAAACTTTTTTTACATCAAAGAATAGTAATTGATGTGTCGTTGTTGCATAGGTATTTTTACGTTATCAAGTTTTACTATTTATATTTTGCTGAATTACCTATTAACAAACACTCACGAGCAGTGTACCCGATCAGTTGTAGGTTCGTTGGTAAGTAGGGTGTCAAACACTAGGAGCGCGAGAGTTAATTCCTAATTCTATCGGTGTTTTAGTTATTTACGTTAATTTTAATCTGATCTAATCTATGTTAAACCTATGTTAAACCTACTCCTAATTCTAACGAATGGGGGGTTTTTAGTGTGAGATACTGACATAAGTTTTGGTGGTAAGTTAACCTACTTTCGCTACTCTAACACACGCAAGCTAATTGACAAAAGGAAGAGGAGCGGTCAACCCTATGATAAGGAAATTGTATTAACCATGTTTACTCAAATCTAACGCAAGTTTGTTTATTAGTGCAATGATTGTCATATTTCTAAGGGTAAATTATTCTAAGATTTAGGCGGGACAGCATCCTAAATCCTAGACACGCTAATTCTATCACAATTAAACGCATCCGCATAAAGCACCTTTTGTTGATTATAATCTATCTTAGAAAAACAATAATGGTGATCTTATCGAATCCTAGCTCATCGAGACTTTACTAACTTACTTCTTAACGGCTCATTATACTCTAGTAGTCACTAACAGGGTCTTTACCTAAGCAATCAGAACGTTATTTGTTAATCCTAGGTCGCCTGCTAGTCTAACTTGTTCGCTAAACCAAAAGGAAAGATAGGTCAGAATACTTGACTATGGTTCTAGATTTATATAAATTCCGGTATCGAGAGCCATCCCGACATCTAGGTTAATTTGGTCCATCTTTCTAGACCCAATTGAATGATAAGTCGCACACTTAAGCACATAAACGAGTATAAATTAACAAACATAATCAACAATCAATGATAAATTAAGCAATAAATATAAACAAAACCAAATGTTAAACTTTCATAAATATGGCTAATACCTAACGGTATTAGCCGATAACCATTGTATTAAACATAAGCATGATAAACGATAAACCAAGGTAAACTAACCAAGTTAAACCAATGATACCAAAAATCTAACGATTATCAAGAGTATGAGAATTACAAGGTGTTTCCTATGGAAATAGACACGTTGCGAGACCTTCGTTGCTCTTCTTGTCTTCTAAAAACTGACTTTTGTGGTTAGGGTTTTGAAAATATGGTTAAGCACACCCTAAATTCGTATTAGGGTTTAGTATTTATAGTGTCTGGAATTCGATCGATACGCCGTATTGGAGAAGTCCAATACGGTGTATTAGGAATTTCTTAGAGTATGGACCATATTCAATATCTTCCAGAATATTCTTTACTTGATCTTGGATACGGCGTATTGAATTTCTGGATACGACGTATTGGCTCTTAAATCTTCGTGGTATTTAGTGAAGTCTAGGAACGAATACGATGTATCTTCCTTATTTGATACGGTGTATTAGATGTTAGAACCATGCTTCTTCAGATTTCATCGTTTAAGCTCCAAATTGCGTGCCTTTTGGTTAATCTTCACCAAGTGTTCCATAATTACTGCAAATCTCAAATATAAATGATTAAGTACCAATTCATGCAATAATTATATCAAATGAGTAAAACATGGGATAAATGATGCTAATAAATCGACGTTATTTGATGTCATCAGTAATACAAATTGATAACTTCTTTGATTAAAAAGAGTGATAGCTTAGGCCGTTATATATAATCATAATTGGTATTTCAGAATATATTAGTTAAGGCCTTTATTCATTATCTTGTAAGGTTATCCTAATACCTTAATCCATAACACAACAATAAGAAATACCAATAACCTCTATAAGCCAAAATAATAAGAAGAAAAGTAGAGAGAGAAACTAGAGAGAGAAACAAAAGAGAGAGAGATTAGATTGGGAGGAAACACATACAAAATGTAACCAAACCCCTCTCCATGTGTGGAGAGGGTCCTATTTATACCCTTAGGCTACTAGATGGCGTATGGGCTTTCTACTTAGGCCGGGCTTGGCTTATCTAGGGCTTTGAGCCCAAAACATAGACAATAATAGCTTAAAGTCCAAGCCTGTTAATCCCGAATAGCCTATTACATAACAACACTAATTACGACTAAGATGATCGATGACATTCTTGTTCAACTTATATCAAAATAAGGCTAACAATCTCCCCTAATGTTGAGGTCTTCTTTGATCTCCCTAACGTTGACGTTCTTGATGGAGGTCATCTTGATTTGACTTTCTTGATCAACTTGTGCTCTTAACAGACATACTCATACTTATTGCATTCTTGTTTGACTTATATGAACATAAGGCTAATAATCTCCCTAAAATACGATTCTTGATATGACTTTAAAGATCTTTGAGGAAGTTTAGGATCAACACTCTTAATGCTAAATGATTAACTTTTAGAGCTCGAGTATGAGTATGTGGTAATGAATCCGACTTCGCTGGTACATGGTTGCAACACTGACGTTTGAAACTACATTTAAAAGGTTAGTGATAAACAACATATATGGACGAAAGTGTCTTTGTTACTTCGTCGAATACGGTTGCAATAACCAGGGTTCCTGTTAATCAATATAAATACTGCCTGTGATAAGATAGAATTCATATGAATCTTCTTGATAGGGTTTCGCAGCTGTACTAGCCGTTCTCGTTATTGGAGCGTCTCAAAGCAGACAACACAGTAAGAGTGAATCAGATAGTTACTATCTTTCTGACTGAGTCGTCAATTCATTTACTGGACCAAATCGATATCTAGTTGTCACAAGTTCGATTCATATAGGATCTTGCAAGTCACCTACTGCAGAGCTGTTTGATGTTGACTCTGGAAGGATTTCCATCGTCACTGTGAATACTAAATAGTATCACTCTAATGTTCTGGCAAGATCTTAAGGATAATGCGCAGGACTCTTGTTACAACTTATGAACTTTATAGTGTTTAACAAGTGTATTTTAACATTGTGTCCTAATGAGATTTATAATTTGATCTCTTCTTGGCTCTAGACTCGATTTGTGCACTTTGGTTTTAGTAATCGGAGGCTGGAGCTGACTGCCACCTATTTAATATCAACAATCTCGGAGTGAGATGTCAATAGATAACATGTGTATCTCCGTGAAAAATGAGACACGTTTCTTTTGAGAGAAACTTGAATGGCTGGGAAGGGTTGTGCATTGCATCACTGGGTCCATGACGGCTTTTTTCAATACCAGCAATCATCTTTGCGATTTTGGTAGATTATGTATTGACCCAGTTTCTGCCTAAGTTGTGTGGAGGACTGCTTTCTTTTCACCCTTTATCCATACATTTCTTTTTCATTCTTCAACCCCTTTAATGCTTACCAAGACGTCATCACTAACACCTTGTTGTGATTGTCTTAGTGTTAGCTCAAACTTTGTCGGCATTTTTCCCTTATTCTCATTCATCTCCAATCATACCTAAGGACTTCTAATTCTATCTACGGAATGTCCTTGGGTAGATCCCTTTGGTTTTGGTTGGATCATAGGACTTATACCTAACCTTAACCACCTTATAAATTCATCGACGTCGTGAGATAAATTGGTTGTTGGGTATAGAGATCGAACCGTAAAACTGTTTTCTAACATTATTTCATCTGTATCAAAGGTTTTTATTTTGAAATACTCCCCCTACTCATGTTCTCGAGATTCAAAATTGTTTTGCACATGAAGAAAAGAGTTGCATTTGTCTTTAAAGATCATATTCTTTTATATAACATTTTAATCACATTTTCTCCCCTTATTTAACATATTAAATATCTTAGTATTTGAAATAACAATTGATTAAAATTTATGACATGAAAAATTCCATGGGGAGAAAAATTATACCATGATATTGCATGAATTCATTTTTCTGATAGCTCCCCTTCAACATAGTATGTGGGATACCACTAATTTTTAAAACTTGACATTACAAGGAAAAATGATTTGACACCACAAATATGTTAAAAATGGAGTGAGATGCCTTATTGAACAATGTATATTATTAATTGACATTATAATTTCCATATTTTAATTTCACAAAATGTTTTTGGATACATAAAATTAACATTTATGAGATGTACCTAAAATACATTAAAAGATTTTTGTTTTAAAAGCTCCCCCTCAGAAATTGATTCACTTATTACGATGACATTGTTGAGCATTCATTTTACCAATTGTACCACTTATAAACATTGAATATTATACCAATTGTTAAATATATTGAGGAATATAGTGTTGAACACACAATTTTAACAAATACCACTTTTTATGGACAGATACCACAAATTATATTGTAGACAATTTGACATTGAAAGTTCTTTTTGAAAATTGTGTTCAACGGTTTTAAAAACCATGGTAGAAGACTTCTCTTCTATTTAAAGAGTAAGCGCACTAAAACGTACACTCCCCTATTACATTCGGGTCCGAGTTATGCACTGATATATACATAAGTCATTAAGAAAAATTAAAAATGACATGTTTTGAAATGTTTGAACTCTTGCTTGAACTTCATTTACACACCCGTGTCAATGTTAATCGACATTTTTAGGTACGTAAATGTTATCGATTCCAAGAGATATGTCGAGAAAATTCTTTTTGGTATTTTTTGAAATTTTCTAATTTTATATTTTGTTTTTATAGATTTTATATTTTTCTATTTCTTTTTGTATTTTCTTTTTCAAAAATATTTACAAGTTTGATGTTTGATAAATCAAGCAGATTCGTTTGCCAGAACCTCCAGTGCTTTTGGAGTCAAACATCTCATACCAAGTCGTCTAACGAGATACTAAAACCTATCTTTGGGTAAGACTTTAGTAAACAGGTCAGCTAACTGGTATTCAGTTGCGACAAAGAATAATTCAACTATACCCTTTTCAACTTGTTCCTTTATGAAGTGATATTTGACATCAATGTGCTATGGCTATGGACAGCTTCCAATTGAGCGACTGGAGCAAATGACTCTTCGAAGTCGATTCCTTCCTGCTGACTGTATCCCTTAGCTACAAGATGAGCTTTGTTGCGAATTACAGTATTCTCCTCATCACATTTGTTTTTCCAGAGCCACTTCATGCTAATAGCATTTTTACAGAGTGGTCTGTTGACTAATTCCCATACATCTAATCGATCAAATTGGTGAAGTTCTTCCTACATCGCTTCAATCCATGTAGAAGCAACCATGGCTTCTTTGATGTTCTTTGGTTCGGTTCGACTCACGGTGAGTGCGAACAAATACATCTCGCCATTGGTTTCTATCTGACGTCTTGTTCTAATTGATTGAGAAGGATTTCCAATGACTTGTTCTAACGAATGATCTTTTGTCCAACGATGTTCAAAAGGATGTCGTTGATAGAATGTATGCATGTTTGATGAATCAACATGACGATATGATGCCTTCCCTCGTTCTTGTACCGGTGTATTAAAGATGTTGATAAATCCGTCTTCTTCAACTTGTGCATTTTCTTTATCAGTTTTTGCTTGATTAATGTTCTCAATGGCAGTGACAGTTGGTGCTTGAGTTGGTGCTTGACTTATAGTTTCAGGTGTTGTTTGAATGTTCAATGGAGGTGTATCTGCAACAACAGTTATCGAAGTAGATGGAGTTGTGTGTTGTTGTTGATGTTGATTAGGTGCATCAACAGTAGTTACAATAGAAGACTTTGACACAACTTGAGTAGTTCTATTGAGTAATTCATCGAACAGCAGACTAAATAGCAAATCCAACTCATTTGACGTTGTTACTGTCTCAGCTGAATGAGGAACATTTTCTTGACTTTGGGGACCGGGACTTAAACTGGCATGTTTAAGTGCCGTTGTTGAACATTGTTGAATGGGGTCAGAACTGACGTGATCTGACGCCATTTGAGGCAACTCATCAAGTTAACATGAATGGTTTCAACTATCACTCTTTTTCTCTTGTTATATACCCGATAAGCTCTTGATTGAGTAGAATACCCTACAAAAATACACGAATCACCTTTTTCCTTCATCTTGTCAAGATTTTCACCATCTCTGACGATGTAGCAAAGAGAACCAAAAATGTGAAAGAACTTAACAGACGGTTTTTGGCCATTGATGATGTGGTAAGGTGTTCTCTCATGTCGAGGAATTACGAGTGAACGATTTTAAGTAAAACATGATGTGGCAATTGCTTCAGCCTAAAAGTACAAAGGAACTTTAGCGGCGCTTAGCATTGTTCGAGCAGCCTCAACAAGAGTACGGTTCTGTCTTTCGACAACGCCGTTTTGTTCAGGTGTTCGAGCAACAGACGTTTAATGTTCAATCCCTTCTTGAGAAAAGTATGCATGAAGAGTTTTATTAAAAAATTCAGTGCCTTTGTCAGTTCAAACTGTTCTTACTTGAGCATGAAGTCCTCTTTGAACAAGTTTGAGGAAATCGATGAGAACTTTTGGTGTTTCGTCTTTGGATCTTAAGAAATGAGTCTAATTATATTGTGAATAATCATCAACAATTACCAACACATATTTCTTACCATTAAAGCTTTCTACCCTCATGGGACCACATAAGTCCATGTGTAGAATTTGTAAACGTCTCTTTGAGCTTGGAGTAGTTTTTGTCTTGAAGGACTTACGTTTTGCTTTCTACAACTCACAAGAAGAACAAAGATGATCTTTGACGAATTTCAATTTGGGAAGGCCGGTCACAATATCATATTTTGAAAGCAAGTTGATGGTATCAAAGTTTAAAGGTGAGAGACGACGATGCCATAACCATGCTTGTAACGATGTAGCTTTAGCCATCAAGCAAATTGGATTGGGAGTAGATGTGTCTTGAAGAGTGATAGAATACAGATCTATGCTACGAGAACCTATGAGAAGATCATTTCCCTTCAAATTACGAATATAACATGTAGCCTTCCGAAAAGCAACTTCCAAATCCGCATCACAGAATTGACCAACAAAGAATAAATTATGATTAAGTCCTTCGACGTAATAAACCCTTTTGATAGTTACATTCCCTTGAACCAGATATCCATAACCAAGAATTTGTGCAATTTGATCATTTCCAAACTTCACCGTACCCAGAAATTTCTCCATAAAATTACTTAGAAGCTTGCGATTTCCCATCGTGTGCTTTATACACCCAGAGTCAATGATGAATAGAATTATCTCTACGAGCTGCAAAAGAATTAGAAGAAAATGGAGTATTGGACAGAGTGGAACACCTAGGAGTCATAGGTTCTAAAATATCAGCAGTTCTAGATTCATTTCCTAGAGGCATACTAACATTTGTGTTGACATTTCCTATTGGGGACTTATGCTTCCATTTGTATCCAGATGGTGTAAACTTAGGATACCACCAACTACATGTCTTACTAACATGCTTATATAGGTATTTTAGTCCTAGAATTCATGCCATTAATATAATAAAGAACACACATATCATGATTGTTATTCAACACACATTTTCCACAAGTAACACAAACAAAGTTTACATTCAAGGTCTGAGCATTCAAACCGTCATTACACGCAGTTACAGACTTTTTATTATTAGAAAACTTAAAATTCCTACGATGGTCTTCTACTTGTTGTTTCTTCTCTTGACTATTGTTATGCATGACTCTATCTTCTAATTGATTGCTCTTAAGCTATGGTTTGCTAACACTAGTAGTGAAAATTACTCCTATATAAAAAGATATGCGTTTGTTTGTTTTCCTAATGTCTTGAGGCAACTGTGGTGTTCTAGTTTGATTAGGATTTGTGTGTACTTTATACATTCCCAGAGCAATCACATTTGTGTTCTTTAAAATTGACTTCATAGTCTAAGGCAAAATATGTGCAGTGACTAGTTTTGAAAAATCATTGAACACATTATTTGTGGTAACTGACTTTGACTTTGAAAAATATGTCTTTGCAAGAGAATCTAAAAAAGTAGCTGGTTTACCTAAAACTGATTGTCTTTGACTTTTAAAAGCATTCGGTTGTCGAATAACCAATGGTTTTTCAAACTTAGTTTCTATAGATTTTCCTTTCATATTTTCAACGAGTTTCTTTAACTCACTTATTGCAATTCCTTTGTCGTGTAATTGAGCTTTCAAGTTTTAAATTTCAAAATATTATTCACATTCTTTCAAAACTACTTTTGACTGGTTTTCTTTAAAAGCTTTGTCATTTTTTATCTGTTCCTGACATTGTTGTAAAGCAAGTTCAAGATTGTTAGCATGTTGTTGAAGTGCTTCAAAACTCATTGACGTTCACATTTGTCAACTTGGTCTACAAAATTACGTTGTAAATCAGTGAATTCATCAAGAGTAGTATACACACCAAGTATAGCATTCATGTGATCAGCATAATAATATTCCCTTAAAAGTCGGTCGATTTCATTCAAACTGTGTTTTTTGAGTTTCCAGTTGAGACTTGAGAGAGTCTACTTCATGTTCAAGAGAATTAAAGTATCTTAAATCAGCAACCATTTACTCTTTCAAACACACGTGAAATTTTTCTAAATTAACATTGATTCTTTGAATTTGGGGACAAAAATTTCCTTCAATTGTATTTTGAATGAATGGATCTATGTGACCAAAATATGTTCTTTTAGCGATTGGTTATTTGCAATGTTCCACTCCATCAAAAATCATGTCAACACTACTTTTAATTTTGAAAAGTTCTTTAGAGATTTTGCATTTTTGATCCCAAGGAATGGATTCATCCATCCGTTTTTTCTAACAAAGTTGTTTGTTTATTAAACAATTCTTTTGAATTTTCATTCTTGACAGACGTATGACTCATTTTTGACCTTTCTAAAAATATCTCTGTTCAGACGATTTTTCACGTTGTGGAACGAACAAATCATAAAGATTATTCAAGTTTTTATAATCAAAAGGTTTGAGTAAATCACTTAATTTTGATCGACTTTCTTGGGCAAGATGAATCATTTCGTCAGATTCCGGAGCTAACATTAAAGCAAGATTATCATTATAGCAACCTATATCATACAAACGAGGATTCTCTCTTTGAGCTTTCTTGAGGAACTCAGGTTTTACAAAACTCGTTTTACAATTACGATTAAGCATATTAATTGTTTGAACTGATTGACCGGTTTTGTAAACAATATCGTCCAAAACTTTGATTTTATTTTCCAAAGCAATGACTTTTTAATTTTCTTGTCTTCACAAGTTTTGTGAAACTTTTTCTGAGCCTCTTTTTCTTGTGACATTATGGAGATGGTTTCTTGATGTACAAAAAGCTCCTTTTTCATTTCTAAAATCATTTATCTTTGAGTATATTCATTAAATGACTTTTGAGATTCCATTGTGTGTGACATTAAATCCCCTTTAGCTTTTGCATAATCAATTGTCACCTTTGACGCATAATTCATATCATGATACCTAAAACTTCTTAAGGTTTTTAAACATCAACTGATTAGTCTTTGACAGTTCATTGTTTGCTTCTTTGAAATGGTTATTTGATGATTCTAAGCTTTTATTTTTAGTTTTGAAATCCTCAATTTCACTTTTCAATTTATCAACTAAAGTCTTGTTTGATAATTCCAAAAATTTATTATGGTTTTTGTTGTCATCAATTTCACATTTTAGTTTTTCAATTAAAGAAGCAAGCAAATCACGTTGATTAGCAAGATCATCATCATCCCGGTCAACCATTTCTCCATTAGTACTCATATCCAATGAATCAATAGTGATGTTAGTATCACCTTGTTCCTATAGATATGTGTCATTAACAGATTCAGGTTGCTCATGATGTTCTCTTTCATTAGCAAACACATTAAAGTTATCGTTATCATTTTGTACCTTTTGCAACGGCTCAGCATCAAAGATAGGTCTAGAATTGTCAGCAGCATCTCGAGTAACCTCTTGAATCTGTACCATGTACATATAATGTGCTTCTAATTCCTGATCGCTAGGTTCATCAACAGTGTCATCCTTCCAGTCAGCTTGCTCAACACTCAACTGGATTCCAGCTTCCTCTTGCTTACACAGTAGCATCTTCTCCTTGTGATAAGCTGCATCCTTTGTCCGTTTCAGTTTCTGACATTTCCTTGCTACGTGCCTATATTCCTTGAAATTATAACACTGAATCCCAGATTTTTGTACCACCTATGTACCTACATTCTCTCTAGCCTCAGCAACATTAACTACTCTCTGATTATCATACCCAGTGCCTCTGTTAGTCCTTGGAGTATTGTCCTTATTTGCTCTACTAGTGTTTAATGATGTTCTGAGGTTGCTGTTGGTAGGTTTGTAGATTTTCTTAAATGATAAAGAAATCAAAGCCATGAGTTTATCAATCTCCTTCTCCTACGACAATGCATCATCTTCAGCAATCATTTTAGGTTCTTGATCATAAGTTGGTAGAGGAGAGTTAACAATTGCTTTTCCTCTGTTTCTGGTAGCAGCTTGTTGTGATTTAGTTGAGGAATTTTGAGTGTAGTGATTAGGATGGTTTTGAGGATGGTAAACTGGTTGTTGTTGAGCAACAAGTGCAAGTGGATTAGCAGTACGTGCTAGTCTTTCAGCTCTTAACTCATTGACTTCATTCTGGTGTTGCTTCAGGATGTCATAAAGTTTGTGATAGGAGACAGTCTTCAGCTCTTGACTCTGCTTAACAAGAGTCACAAACCTTTGCCATTCTGGTTGTAATTGAAGTATGAACAGAACATTCACTTGATGATTTTTAACATCACACTGATTTTTGACAAGCTCATTCATCATCTTTTAGAACCTTGAGTAATACGATTCAAGTGATTCACCATCCCGTGATGTGAATTTTCTAAACTCCCAATATAAATTGGTTTCAAGATCTTGAACATTGATTGATTTACCCTGTTTCAACCTTTCAATAGCTTTCCACATTTCACATGCATTTGGACAAGCATCAACTGTGGAGTAGATATCATTATCTATCCCTGTTAGAATTATCTGAACAACTTCAGCTTCAACATCTAATTGGTCCCGTATGTCTTGTGAAACATTCTTGTAGTTCTCCATATACCCTTCTGTAGTGGTTTCTAAACTACCTTTAACAACTAGAACAGTCTTCTCAGTCCATTTGAATTTGTAAGGTGGATTCTAGAGACAATAGTGGATATGTTCATTGTTAGGTTTGGTGTCGATGTATCTCTTGATTCTGGATTTCCACTAAACGTAATTACAAGGTGCTAACATTGGTGGATGGTCTTTACCACCTACTTCTATGATAGCATTGTAAAGAGCATTCGATGTTTGAGTTTGCAAATTGGTATTGGTATTTGATATTATGATGTTGTGAATGGATATCGGATCTTAAGTAGGCAAAGTGATTGTTGTTATGGTTTGAAGTGAATGAACGTTCACGGGATTTTACAAATCTATGATTTAAACCGAGAAAAGAATTGAATCTTTTGGTGTGATTTTACAAAATCAAGAAGAAACCGTGAAACAATGATTACCGAAATTGAAATTACCGAAATTGGTTTATAGAGGGAACCGAAAATCGAATTTTGATGATTCAAGGTAACCTTTTCCCTTTTTGTGTTCTGAATATTTCATTTATAGTCCTTTGGCTATTTGACTTTTGTCAATTTATTCAGATTAATAATCCCTTTTGGAAGGTATTATTGCGTTATTTGTATTCCGGGTGGTTTGACTCGTGGATTTTGAGAAATGCCTAAAAAACAAGTCTTAGACGTCCGTTAATGTCCAAATGAGTTTTGAAGGGTTTAATATGTAAATATGTCGTGTAAATACTCTAGGTTAATGGAAAAGTATTTTTAAGGTGAATACAAATGCTAATTAACTTTGGGGTAAATTTTACGGTTGACTTTTACGAGTATTTAAATGATCCCGACACAAAAAGAAAGGCCCGAGACCACATAGGATCCATGGCCGGTTGATAAGTGCTTAATTACACATATCTTTTACCTCTGAAAACGAGCTTAAATGACCAAAAACAGACAAAAACTGCCA
>BQNB010052456.1:0-35819 GCA_026074375.1 Tanacetum coccineum
TTTTAATAAGAAAACAGAAAAAGGTGACTTAAAGCCTAAGATTAAGCTACACTAAAAAGCAAACTAAAGGAAATAAGCTGGAAAACCTAAGAGTGGGACCTATAAGCTACATGAAAAAGCAAAAATATCCTAGTGCTTAATATTTAAATAAGCTAGAAAAGTGGGGTGAAATGATGTGCTCAGCACCAGGGGAGGTGCAACAGTGACTTAAGGGTACTTTTGGGCTTATGAAAATAAGCTCTTTTGAGCTTTTTAGCCAAAACCAACCACAAACAGAATTAAAGGGGCCATAATTGAGCTTATTTTCAGAATTTGAGCTAATAAGGACAACTTAAACATGCTGATATTTATACTTGAAATTGGCTGTTTTAAAGAAAAATGGCAACAACACACTTGACTTATATTTGGTATTTTCAAAAGGACAGAGCAAGAGGACTTTTAAAAGGCTAATTGGTGATTAAAATGAGCACAAGGATGGTATACTTAAGCTGCATAAACAGCTTAAGCTGTTTAGCTTAATTTGGTTCTATAAAATTTTGACAGAATATAAAAGGACCTCAAAAACTTACTTTCTTACTACAAAGCTTAATTAAAATGGCCTATTAAAGTCCACACACTCAGCCAAGAATGGCTGAGTGCCTTTGACCCATTGTAAACATCATATGACCCATTTTGCATGCTAAACCAAACACCCCTTTAATATATAAAAATCAATTTTTACTGATTTTAAGTAAATGATAGGATTAGAAAAGTGAGTACTAGTGATGGTTAACAGTTCTAACACATTCTTTTTCAATTTAAACAGAATCAAAGGCTTATAATTTCGACAGTAGCAATAAAAAGAAACTCTTAACTTTTTGATTAAAAACAAAGCAAATTACAACTTAAACTCTTTAAAGTAGAACTGAGTACAACAATACAAAAGAAAAAGACTTAAATTAAAAACATTAAAACTAAAACAGGGTAAAATATGGTGTGTGTGGTTCTTCGGCTGTGTTTCTTCCTATTATATAAGTCCAAAGACTTTCTTTGGTCTTCACATTGTGTTAGTTGTGAGTGTAGAGACTCATACCCACACTTCTAGCCCTTGGATCATGGTTGTGTTACTTTTCATACAATCTCAACCATTGGTGTTGCTCGGTTTGTGTAAGATTGCCAAGGTGGCAATCTTAAAGGGTTATGGGGAGTGGGGAAGGGTATGGGATAGCTGTAGAGTGTACTAGGGAGGTGGTATGGGCTAGAAACCGTGGGGGAGAGGTGGTTTGGGTTTTGGCGCCAAGGGGTTGAGTACAGTTATGGTTGCAGGATTTAAAAGGGATGTTTGGGGAAGAGGCAAGAGTGCCCCTCATACTTTCTTTCTCTTTTCATTTCTATCTTGGCCCGAGTTTAGTTATAAACTAGTTTTGGAAAATGACACATATGGTCCCTCTAGTTTATAACAGCAGAAATAAAGAAGGTTTTGGGAAATTGCAAAAATGGTCCCTGCTGTTTTATAACTAAAAAGGGTTTTGGTAAATTTGCAAAACCAGCCCTTGTGTTTGGTTTTTTCTATTTTCCTTATTAAAACAACTTTCAAACTTGGCACATTTGGCCCTTTTCTTTATTTTTTTCATTTTTAATTATAAAACAAGGTTTTTAAAATTTACATTTTTGGTCCTTGAGTTTTATAAAAAAGGTGTTTTGGGCTAGGGTTTTGTGTTGGGCCCATTGGGCTTGTATTGGGCCCAACTGGGTTTGGTTTGGGCTATTGGGCCCAATTGGGTTTGGTTTGGGCCCAATAAGGTACAGGTTTGGTTATTGGGCTTTTTCAAGCCCAATAAGGTTATGAAGTGGGTTTTGTGTGTACAATGGCTGAGATTGGCTGTAACTGGGCTAGGATTGGGCCTTCAAAGTCTTCACAGTCTTTGTCAATTGCACACAAATGGGCTGTTGTAATTGATTGAGGGCCCATTTGGTCTTCACAGTCTTCATAGTTATACTATTGGGCTTTCCCGGCCCATCAGATGGGTTAAGATTGCATCCAATAGTATTCTTCAGTTCCGGCTCCGGTTTGACTGCTGATTCTTCTGTATTGACTCTGACTTTGGCCTTTATTTTGCACAGTCTTTTCCATTCCATGCTCAGTTTTGTCATTTTGGCTTGGTTTTCTGTCTTTTTGATGATATCCACTTCCTGCACAATACAAATGCAAAACAAACATATATTTGGCAGTTTTTGTCTGTTTTTGGTCATTTAAGCTCGTTTTTAGAGGCAAAAAGATATGTGTAATTAAGCACTTATCATTGATCGAGCATGTAGAGAGGAAGTCCACTATCTGATGAAATTATGCATTCTCATCACTCTTTTCTAAATACGCGACCATGTTATGTTGGTTTACAAAAGCAAGATCAGCCATGAATAATTGAATTTGTCGGTGTGAAAATCGATTAGGGTTTGATGAATTATGAGCAATTGGTATTTGTGAAAGATATTATTTGATTAATATGCTTATATAGGCATTAAAGAAAACTTAAGAGGAAAGTAGCCGTTAATTTGTCAAAAATTACCCCTGAATAGTATTTAGTAACGGTAACTTTAGCAGCATTAAGTTAGGCTAGCAGTACTAAGTTTAACTAGCAGTACTAACTTTCGCACTTATAGATTTTGGCAAACTACCAACCATCAACGGATTTGAGAATTCTTTACCAGTCGTCGTTTGCCCTGGAATAGCCAATTCTTTCTTTTCTGTTAGACATGGTGAATTGATGACCATTTGGTATGTGGTGAAAACCAACATGTGAAACATCAACAGTATTAACAAAGTTACCAGCATTCACACCAAATTAGCATATACATTATTAATCAAATAACCTTTAAGCTCTAATCCTGCAAAATGTTAGTTCCAAACATAAAGAAATACAATCCAAACCATCTTTGCATAATAACTGACAGTATTAACTTTTAAGCTTAGCAGTATTAAGTATCAGTTACCAGAATTAACACATTTTCTTCACTTGGCAGCTCTTGCACTCCATTCTAAGCATCCATGATGTATAATCCGCTGCACTTATACACATAGTTCCATATAGCCTTCCCTCAAACAAAGCTTCTATGTGTATTATCAGTTATGCCAATACACATATACAGAGCAACACTAAAATTAGACTAACAGCATTAACTTTTTCTCCAATAACTATACAACAACATGCCTTTATTCATCACAAGCACATTAGAAATTACTAGATAGACATGTGAGAATTCATGAGGATCCATATTTATGCATAACCTATGAATAAAAGTTAAAAACTGTTATCTAAACAAATAAACCTCCCCTCAAACAATACTTCAGAGATTAAGTAATTCAATGCTAGCAATAAAAAAGTTAAACCTGCTAACATCAAAAGCCTTTGTGAGAAGATCTGCAACATTGTGGTCCGTGTGAATCTTGATCACTCGAATCAACTTCTTCTCATCAAAATCTCTAATGAAATAGTGCCTTATCTCAATGTGCTTGGTTTTAGAATGAAACACTGGATTCTTCACAATACAAATGGTGCTTTCATTATCAATGTAAATCTTGGTGTTTATGAAATTAAACCCATAATCAAGCATTTGATTTTGGATTCATAACACCTGTCCACAACAATTATCAGCAGCAACATATTCTCCTTTAGTAGTAGAATTGGCTACTATAGTTTGCTTCTTACATTGCCATGAAATCAACCTCTTGCCAAAAAATTGACAACCTCCTATTGTGGATTTCATGTCAAGGCTAGCTCCAGCATAATCACTATCAGAAAAGGCTTCCAATTCAAATGGTGAATCTCTAGGATACCAAAGGCCCAATTTAAGCTGACCTTTTAAGTATCTAATGATCCTCTTCACAGCATGAAGATGTGAAGTCTTTGGTGTAACTTGGAACTTTGCACAAGTACAAACAGCAAACATTATGTCAGGCCTAGAAGCTGTTAAGTACATCAATGACCCAATCATTTATCTATACAAGTGTACATCCACATTCTCAGCTTCTTCATCCTTAATCAATGCCTTGTTAGTCTCTGTTAGAGTGCTTGCTGTCTTCACAGTGATAAAATCAAACTTTTTCAATATATCAACCACATATTTGTCTTGGCTAATGTAGATTCCATCCTTCTTTTGTTGTACTTGTAACCCTAAGAAGAAAGTAAGCTCCCCCATAGAACTCATCTGGAATTTCTTGTGCATCATCTGCTCAAACTCATCACATAAAGACTTCTTTGTGGACCCAAAGATGATATCATCAACATACACCTGTACTAACAAGATATAACCTTTGTCCTTCTTGATGAACAAATTCTTATCTATAGTGCCTCTTCTAAATCCATTTTTAATTAAGTAGGTAGACAAGGTCTCATACCAGGCTCTAGGAGCTTGATTCAGACCTTATAAAGCTTTTTCTACCTTATACACTTTGTCAAGGAACTGTAGATCTTTAAAACCAGGAGGTTGGCAAACATATACCTCCTCTTTAATAGTACCATATAAGAAGGCACTCTTCATATCCATCTGGTACACAATGAACCCCATAAATGATGCATAGGCCAAAAATAACCTGATTGCTTTAATCTTAACAACAGGATCAAAAACCTCATCATAATCAATTCCTTCCTCTTGTGTATAACCTTGTGCAACCAGTCTTACCTTGTTTCTGACTACAATTCCTCTATCATCTTTCTTGTTTATATATACCCACTTAGTTCTAATAGCTCTCTTGCCTTTAGGAAGATCCACCAGGGTCTGAACCTTTTAAAGTTTAAATTACAAAAGCTCCTCTTGCATTGCTTCTATCCAGCTTGGATCTATCAAAGCTTGGATCACCTTTTTGGTTCTATTTAAGAGAGAAAATAGGCAAACAAGCAGTTCTAATAATCTATATGATTTGTTCTTCTCTGCTTGCTAATGTAGCTGACCATAGCATTTTCTTTAGAAAAATTAATCATTCTCCTTGTTTGAATAGCTAAATTTATGTCTTCAATAATCTAGTCTTTAAGATGATCCTTGTGAATTCTATTTGTAGGAATAGGACTAACATTTATGGTGGTTTCCAAATTGTTGAGGTTAGCCTCTGCACCCACATCTTCATCATCATATGCATCTCTAAAGATACCAGTAGATTCCTCCAAATTAGGCATAAGAGGATCAGTTGGAAGATCATTATTGTCAAAACTTTGCCCAGTAGCACTAACAGTATTAAGTCTGTTATTGCTGTTAGTGATAGTAGTCTCTCCTTGACCAACCAATCTTTCAGTTTCTTGATCAAATTGTTTTCTAAGAGCTTCTTCTTGATCTCTAACATCCTTCTCATGACCATTTTTATCATAGTCTTTTGCTGGATACTGAACATTATTCTTCTTTCCAACATCATCAACAAACTCATCATCTGAGCTCTTTAGACCTTGAGAATCAAAAGTCAAAATGGTAGCAGAATATATTCATGATTAGATGTTTTCTCTTGTCTAGTTTGCACTGCATTAACATTTGTCTATATACCTGCATCATCATTAGTTTGATTTCCTGCAGTAACTGGCTTATAATTTATAGATTTTGTTAGTGGATTAATATCAAAGAGCCATTCTAGACCACTTCCTGTAACATTAGGTTTATTTTCAAGAAATTTAATATGTAGGTTCTCTTCAACTTTCTTGGTTCTAGTGTTAAATACCCTAAATGCCTTACTATTTATATAGTATCTAACCAAGAACCCCTCATCAGCATTCCTATCAAATTTTCCTAGGGGATCTAAGGTATTAAGAATAGTCATAGGACATCCAAAAGGTCTCATAAAGCTTTTACTAGGTGGTCTACCAAGTAATAGTTCATAAGGTATCTTGTTGTGAGGCTTAGTTACTAGAACCCTATTCTGAACATAACAAGCAGTATTAACTGCTTTAGCCTAAAATGTAGTAGGTAATAATGAATCTGCTAGCATAGTCCTAGTTGCCTCTATTAGTGTCCTATTCTTTCTTTCAGCAACTCTATTTTGTTAAGGAGTTCTAGCAACACTAAACTCCCTCTTAATCCCTTTCATCCCACAAAACTGATTCATGTCATTATTCTTAAACTCGGTTCCATTGTCACATCTGATGATTTTAACCTTATGATTTATTTGATTTTCTATGCTAGTTATAAAAGTTTTAAGGATCCCACTAGTCTCACCCTTAGTGGCCAAAAAGAAAACCCAACTAAATATACTATAGTCATCAGTGACAACAAGGCAATATATCTTGTAATTGATACTCCTTACAAATGTTGGCCCAAAAAAGTCCATATGCAACATTTGTAAGGGATGGCTGATAAAGCTTACAAGCTTGGTCTTACAAGAGGATTTGTGTTGCTTTCCCATCTGACAAGCAACACAAGAATGGTCATTTTCAAAAAGCTTTGAAGGTAAGCCTCTAACAAGGTTTCTCCTCATAAGTTTGTTCATAGTTTTAAAGTTTATATGACCAAGCCTTTTATGTCATAAATTAGACTAATCTATTGTAGCCTTTGAAAATAAACAAGACAAACCTCCTGAAAGAACAACATTCTTTAGATCAAAACTGTACATTTTGTCCTGTCTGGGAACTTTAAGCAAGACTTGACTTTCATCAAGAAGCTTAAAGTCAGGAGATAGAACAAGACATTCAGTCTCAGTGAAAAGAACATTGTTTTTCTTGTCACACATTTGTGAGACAGAGAAAAGATTAAACTTAAGTTCCTTTACAAAGTATACATCTTCAAAGTCTAATTTCCCAGTCCTAATTTTACCTTTTCTAGTAATTTTACCTCCTTTAGGACTTTTAGCAAATGCAACAAATCCTCCATCAATGTCTTGATAATTTGTTAGGTAGGACTTGTTCCCAGTCATATGCCTAGAGCATCCACTATCAAAAATCCCTTGATCCTGTAAATCATATTGTAGATTACCCTACACTTAACATAGGAGAATTAGTTTCTCTTAGGAACCCAAGCCATTACTGATTTGAGTCTACTTTGAGGATCAACATAGTCAAATCTTTTAGGCATATATGATCCACTGTCTTTGGAGATATGGTCAATTACTTTTCCTGTTGGTCTCCAAATACAGCATGCTGAGGACTTAACAACATTTTCCTCATGTCCTTGAACAACACTAACTACTGCTTTTGTCCCAGCAGTAGTTACATTGTTTACCTTAGCAGTATTAACTTTTTCATTAAAATTACTGTTTTTAGGTGTTGTTCTTTGATAAATAGTCCTCTTAACTGATGAATGTGACTTATGAAAAACATTTGAACTTGGTTTTGCACCATTCACAGTTGGTCTAGATGCAGCAGTATTAACATATCTGGCAGTACTATTTGATACTGCTGCTCTTGAGGAGCTTTGCTTAGCAGTATTAACTGGTACATTGCCAGACTTTGTTAAGACTGCAGTTGGAACAAAATTTCTTTTAGGATGTGGGTGAGTCAATTTATTTTGGTGATTCACCCTCTGAGCATTGTTCCATACTGGTCTAACTTCCCTTTGACCAGTAACCCTTCCCATATTATTCAACATAGATTTTCCAACCATTTTATTCTCATAAAAGTTACAGTCCTTAATTAAATGGTTAAGACTTCCACATACAAAACAAGCTTTCTTATTGAACTCAAAACCATCCCCTAGTTTCTGAGTCATTAGTCCATTCCAATTTCTTTTATCAACCCTAGGACTCTAACTTTTCCTAAGGTTTTCAGCTTGCCTATTTGTGTGTTGTTCAATAACAGATTTCCTAGTATTTTCATCTGATTTAACAAAATTGATTTTAGCATAACTAGGTTTATTCTGTTCAAATGAAGGTCTAATCACACAATCATCATCACTATCAGACTCCCACTCTTCAATGATAGGAGCACTAGGCCTAACATCTTTAGGTTGTTCCAAATTATCCTTACTAGACTTAGATGCAGTTGATTCATTCCTAGGCACACTAGTGATAGTTTCACTCACATTAGTCTTATAGACAGAATCATCTAATCCAGCAAAGGACAAGTCAGGTCTTAAGGGCATTTAGTTCCCAGTGTAGAGAGGAGGAACTGCATAATATCTCTTAACCTTCTTAAACCTATCATTTACTTGATTATTTTCCTCTTCAATCTCATTCACACAACTATCATATGCACTTACAAACACTTCACTATATTCTTATAAATATCATGCATTTCATTCTCAGTCATTTGACTGTCAAAACCAATACCAGTCTTGTTATTAACACTTATTTGACTGTTTAATAGATCAGTTAGTTTCTTAGATGATGTTTCAAACTTTTCTATTTTGAGTTTCAAATCATCCTTTTCTCTTAAAGCCTCTACTAACTGATTTTTAAGCTCTGTAATAGAATTATCTCTTACCTTAACATCATATTTCAAAAATGCAATGTCTTCCTCATAAACAGCTTTATTTTTTTTACGAACAATAATTCTAGCTTCTAATGATTCTAAGCTTAATTTATAACCTATAATTTCTAGGTTAGATTTTTTAAGCTGCTCTTTCTATTTATCAAAGTGTTCTTTTAAAGACTTATAGGATTTTAGCAAGCTTTAGAGCAAGTAGATACCTTAGAGTCTGAACTTGATGAATTGGATGAACCTAAAGATAAATGTGCCATTAGAGCAAAGTCTGTGGGTCCTTCTTCAGCCTGAAAGCTCCAATCATAACCACATATCCCATCTTGAACAACCAAGGCATTTGCAAGAGTCTTTACTAGTATAATTCTTCTAGGAACATCTCCATTTCTATTCCCCTGATTCCTTGGTGCCCTGCATTCTTTAGCAAAGTGACCTCTCCTGTGACAGTTGTAACATTCAACCTTTGTCTTATTAAAGCCAACAGTTTTTTTGCCATTAAAGTTCAGATTCCTTCCTGTCTTCTTTAAGAATCTCTTCACTCTCATGGTAAGCATGGCCACCTGCCATTTGAGATCCATCTCTTCAAGATCATCAGTATCAATTTGCTCCAGGTCTTTATTGTCTAACTGTTGACTATTAGATTGACTGACAAAGAAGGAAAACATAACATCATAAACATAGGATGAGGAAGAAGCTTATCCTTGTGAGTTAGAAGTAGAAACTTCATAAGTAGTATTAACTGCTTCATTAGTGATGCTAGTGTTTTCTGAAGATACAAAAGCCACATTCTGAGAGTTTGAGCTTGAGCTTGATTGGCTTTTAATCTCAGCTTCATACACCTTCAAGTTGTTGTACAAGTCATCCATGCTGATTGTGTCTAGATCAGATTTATTTCTCATGATCAATGCAATATTGTTCCAAGCTAATGGTAGACTTTTTAGTAACTTAAGATTTGCATCTTCCTGGGAGATTACTTCACCATGAATTTTTAATTGGCTGATGAGTTTCTGGAACCTATCATAGGTTTTATCCAGTCCTTCAAATCTTGATGCAGTAAAATTCTCATATTGCTGCTTCAGAATGGTTTTCTACATTTTCTTTGATTCTTTGTTACCTCCAAACCTGGTCTTGATAGCTTCCCATAGGGTCTTTGCATCCTTGATTCCATGAAACTTCAATACGTGCTCATCAGGAATGGCTAACAACAAAGTGCTTTTTGCTTTTAGTTCATTTTTTCTTGCTAGCTTTTGTTCAGCAGTTTTGGGAGGAATGGGACCTTCAGTACTAGCTAATGCAATAGAAGGTGCATCACCATTCACAACAACCTCTCAAAGAGCGTAATCAGTGTGAGTAAGATATTGCTCCATTCTCATGCTCCATAGATCATAATCTCTAGTTTTGAGAACTGGAAGTTTTAGTGCAGACACTGTTTGGGTAGTTTCTAACTGTGATTCCATCTTCACTTTGATTATGAGATCTTGTGTAGATATAGTGTTCTTCTTATTCAGAGTTTCTCAACAAGCTCTGATACCACTTGTTGATCCCAATAAACAGATCTTCTTAGCTTGTTAAAGCTTAGTTAACCTGGATAAATCCAAACTAACTATAAGAGAAACTATGATTGTGAATACTACAAGTTATGCGGAATCTAAATTGTAATACTAAGAAGAACAATGAATATTAACTTTAAATATATTGATTGCTAATATTCTGCCTAGGTTATAGAATAACTAACTATGAGATATGAATTCTATGCATGTCTCTAACTATACCGTAGGGTTCCTTTTATACACTAAGGAAACCCTAATGAGCTTACAAAATGCGTACAATGGTAATAAATATCTATTCCTAATTTAACACATGCATATCCTAATAGCAGTACTACTATATAAGACTAACAACACTAACTATTAACTAACAGTACTAACTATACTGGCAGTACTAACAATGTACTGGTAGTACTAACTAATATAAATAACAGTACTAATGAGTTAGACTGTTTTCACAAATCTTCATCAGCAACACTAACTGTCACCAGCAGTATCAAGTTGAACCAGCAGTACTAACTTGTAGAAGTCCATAATTCCCAACATGATTTTTGCGAAATTATCACACAAGTTTTGACACGTGGATCCAAATATAATATCATCGACATATATTTAAACAATGATGAGATGTGATTTATATTTCTTTGTAAAAAGTGTATTATCGACCATTCCCATGAAATACTCGTGTTTTAGCAAAAATGCTTTTAGTCTATCATACCAAGCCTTAGGAGCTTGCTTAAGACCGTACAAAGCCTTTTTAAGTTTATAAACATAATTTGGTTTTTCAAAATCAACAAAACCCAGAGGTTGAGCAACGTAAACCTATTCGTTTATAAACCCATTTAGAAAAACACTTTTTACATCCATTTGGTATAATTTAAAATCGTTTGCACAAGCAATAGCAAAAAGTATTCGTATTGACTCTAATCTAGCTACCGGAGCGTATGTTTCATTGTAATCTATACCTTCTTGTTGATTATATCCTTGTGCTACTAATCTAGCCTTATTTCTAAACACAATACCATTTTCGTCTAACTTGTTTCTATACACCCATTTAGTTCCTATAATTGATTGATTCTTAGGTAGAGGTACTAAGTCTCAAACATCATTAGCTACAAATTGATTTAGCTTCTCTTGCATAGCTACAACCCAACTTTCATCATCTAATGCCTCATTGACATTCTTAGGTTTTATTTTGGGCTCGTGATCTTAACATTCTTTGATAAAGATTGATGCGTATTTTATTTTAAAATATATTTTTACCAAGTTTTAAATTTATAAAACTCGATCTACCTAACAACGCACTAACGGGCAGAGAACCCGATCGTGGGTAGTATAGAATGGTAAATACGAGGTCGTCCCAAAAGCTAAGTTGTAATTAGTTTTAATTTGAAATGTCACGTTTATAAAATGGTTTTTGATTTGAATTGAAAGGAATTAAAAATAGCAATAAAATTAAATACTGGTAATTAAAAGAGTTGGAGATATCAGGAGAGAAAACGCGTTAACCTAGTTACTTAATTACTACTGTTATGAAAACGTTTTCCTGTGAAATGTTAAACTATGGTTTCATTAGTGGTTTCTAAGGTCGATAGACTTGAATAAGCATATATAGTCTATCATATACTTCCCGCGATTCTGACTCAGTCCAAATCGTATAGGAGGTAGAATATCCAGGTTGCAGTGATTAATCACAACTATTCCCAAAATTGATCTAATAACTTAAACAGATTATTAACCCTCTCTGAAATAGTTCCTATGCTTTTTAAGTATGTTGAGTGATAAGTGCGGAGACTAGTTAGTTCCTACACTAGGGGTCGGAGTCATAGATCCTCCCTAGTACCCGATGGATCCCATATTGACTAGATAATTTAATAATAGGGCAAGCAAGGTCTAAACCACCCGTACTACCAAAACCCAGAGTTACACGATAGTTAAGAAATATCTAACGAAACCATAATCTAACAGGAAACAAACATCATAACAACAGTAATTACATAACTAAGCTAGCACTTTAAGTGCTTAGCCGCTCATGGTAACAGAAACACATCAAGAAATAGAAGTAATCATAGATTGAAAGCTCATAATTCTTACAGTATTCGTATTTGAACGATTAAATAAAAAAAGTATGTAAAGTGTGATCTCCCTTGGACTCCAGGTGGAATTCTTCGAAGGTTGGAAGCCTTTGTCACCTCTCCAATTGGTTATGGAGGAAGTGATGTTGGAATAGCTTGAATGAGGCCTTTATTTATAGGTATCAAACCTGTTACGGCGTAACTAATAAAGGTGTTACATCATAACCTTCTTACATGGCTTTTCATATTTAAGCAGTTGTTACGACGTAACCAGATATGGTGTTACGCCGTAACCTTCAAATAATTTCCATATGTACGTGATCTTCATTCCATATTTGTGGATCTTCATGGTTACAGCGTAACCATAAGGGGTGTTACGCCGTAACCCTATATTGGGTAAGATTTCCTTCTAAATACTTGTTTACGGCGTAACTAAATATGGTGTTATGTCGTAACATTGTACTTGATCGTCGTACTTACTTTATATATGTTAAGGTGTAACCATTTTTGGAGTTACACCGTAACATTCTTTAAATATTTACACTTTGAGTCCTTTTCCCTTATTTTTTGTCACTTTCTAGTATTTCACATGAAAACTATAAAATGATAGAAAATATCTCGTTTTCGAGTGTTAGTGAAACATTTATAGGTAATATAGGTATTGGGATTCTAGATTTGATGAGACAAAATAAATAAAAGAATGAAACAAAAGGATCAAAATCGTCATTAAGGAATTCTACAAAGATGGTAAATTATAAAAGATATGCTTAAAAGATATGAAGATTTGGTCAAAGATGTCAAAGATAAAGATTAGGAAAGTTTTAAGGAGGTTTAATTAGTTTCCTAATACATTAATGATTCCTTTATAAGTCTTGATCTCTCCCTATATAAAGAGATCATAGACATATAGTTTTGTGTATCCCTGTGTGTGAGAAAAGTGTGTGTGCACAAAGTGTAGAAGATGTAGACGTCTAGTATAGAGTTGGTGTAACCTCAAGGTAATCAAGGTTTTCCTTGATCCCTGTTACAGTTTATTGATGTAACCGTATTATCTTGATCAAATAATATTGGGGCTGTGGTGAATGTTTGGTAAAACCTTGTTGAATATCTTTGTTCTTATTCCGCTTTGTTTTATAACTTATGAACATTGATATTATCCTAGATAAAGGTCTAAACAACCTGAGCTTAAACGATCTAACGATCTTATTTTGGTTTCCACAATTGGTATCAGAGCCTCGTGGCTCTCGATCTAGGATCTACAAGGTTTTTTGAAGAAACCCTAAAACCCTAATTTTCAAGAAATCGATTTGTGGTTAAAGTTTTATGGGGTTTTGGAGTTAAATTGATATAGCAATATTTATAATTGTCCTCTCTACCTTAATTGGTATGCAATACAATTGTAAATCATTGTTACTATTAAGGGTTTCTTGGTGTAGTTGATTTATGATGATGGATCTGGACCTCGTCGTATGCATTCTTTTTTATCATCATCATTATTAGGGTTTTTATGCGAAACCCTAATACCATGGCTGCTCGTCGATTTGGTTTGATTATATTCGATCTTTGTTTTCTTTGTTCATCTATATGGATCGATTGCATAAGAAGCAGCATGTGTGATTGGTTATCATGGTTACAGTTTGGGTAACATGATCTCTATGAAGGTTCGAATGGCAGTAATGAGAAAAACATTGGAACAGTTGGGCTCAAAATTTTAATATTGTTCGAGTATCAAAAGAAAAATTAATGCTGCTATTACTCGTTTCTACTGCCTAAAGATATTACTACTGTTTGGGCACAAAAGAAGGTTAGTACTGCCCTAATTGTTAATGCTGCTGCGTAATTGTTTATACTGCTAGTTTTAAGAACAGTGGTAACAAGAATTAGTACTGCTTTCTTTGTCCGAGAAAGAAGTTTACACTGCTAGTGGCGTCCGAGAAAATGTTTCTACTGCTTGTTTTATTCGATATCGGATAATACATATTTTTGCTTCTCGGTTGACAAAAAGATCTCGGACAGAACAGTACTTGAAGGTTGAAAGAAAACACACAGTTTTGGATCTCGAATTGAACAAGATGCTTCGTTTAAGGGGAAGTAAACGGATTAATTTTGGTTTAAAGGTTTAAAAGGCTCGTTTTTGGATTTCTTGGATTAATTGATTACGAAGAGGGTTATTTATTGCTTATTTGAAGATGAAGTGGGATTCTTGGATGCGTGTTCTTATCATATCTTTTAGCCTTGGAGATAACTTGTTCGTGCTTTCATGGTTTTATTGATAAAGACTTGATTAATCTAGTTTTACCTGATGTAAGGAGGTACGTTGTAGTACTCACAGGTATTTACTATCACTTAAAGGAGTTACGTTGTTGTGCTCAGTGTCTCATTGAAGATGAGGATTTTATCAAGAGATCGAGGTCTACTCTCGGAGAAGAAGTGTGAGTTTCTTTATCATATTTTAGTGCAAGACATAAGACACAAGTTTGGGTTATTCTACTTCTACATCAAGTTCGTTATACTTAGTTTTCTTCATCAGTGATCATTACAAAAAGCCTACATAGTTCGAGATTCAAGGGATGGTTAATACATTGGTTTTAGGGGAAGCTTAATTGACAAAATGTTTAACCATCAGGATATGTTCATGCACCACTTGAGAAAAAGCTGTTATGATTCAAGTTGCATATTTTCACAAGATCCCTATTGGATAATGACAAAAAGGGGAAGAAGAAGGTACAAAGTTATATGATTTAAAACTTATTATGTATGGTGGCATGACATGGAGATTAATAACTTAAGGGGAAGATCTTAAGTTATGGGGATGCAATTTATAAAGGAAGTTTTTTTTTCATTCAGGGAGATGATTACATCTTAACTTCAGGGGAAGCTTTGGCTTTATGATGAAGTTCGTACACGACTTTGTTTGTTTTGTCATCATCAAATAGGGGAAGATTGTTGGGATTCTAGATTTGATGAGACAAAATAAATAAAAGAATGAAACAAAAGGATCAAAATCGTCATTAAGGAATTCTACAAAGATGGTGAATTGTAGAAGATATGCTTAAAAGATATGAAGATTTGGTCAAAGATGTCAAAGATAAAGATTAGGAAAGTTTTAAGGAGGTTTAATTAGTTTCCTAATACATTAATGATTCCTTTGTAAGTCTTGATCTCTCCCTATATAAAGAGATCATAGACACATAGTTTTATGTATCCCTGTGTGTGAGAAAAGTGTGTGTACACAAAGTGTAGAAGATGTAGACGTCTAGTATAGAGTTGGTGTAGCCTCAAGGTAATCAAGGTTTTCCTTGATCCCTGTTACAGTTTATTGATGTAACCGTATTATCTTGATCAAATAATATTAAGGTTGTGGTGAATGTTTGGTAAAACCTTGTTGAATATCTTCGTTCTTATTCCGCTTTGTTTTATAACTTATGAACATTGATATTATCCTAGATAAAGGTCTAAACAACCTGAGCTTAAACGATCTAACGATCTTATTTCGGTTTCCACAATAGGGGGTATTTTGCTACCAAAAAGTATTAAATATTTGATGTTATCAAATATCCCCCCACTTGACTTCTGCTTGCCCTCAAGTAGAACCTGTTAGAACATTTCATAAAAAGATTTCTCAAGAATAGCTTCAAGAAATGAATTTATAAACCCTTATGCTAGAAAACATCAAAGCTGAACACCTTACGAAAAGGGGATAAAACGTCACTCAGTTGTCCACTTGTCTAAGTATTTCATTTTCGGGGTGATCGCTCAATTGCACAATCATAGCATGTATTCTATCATAAGCTTGAAAAGTACACAAATCTGCACCAGTTAGAATTAGGGTCTAAATAATTCTTGAAAGCAACAAGGGTAATATGGTTTTAAAGGGTGATTAAGAGGTTAATATAGACATGGGATACACATTTAATGGTTGTTAATATAAAAACACAAAACAAATAGTCTAAAGTAATCTAAGATTGTCATAACTAGCCACTGTCCATCCATAGGTCTAAGAGTCTAGGTCCAAAAATAGTCTAAAGTAATCTAACATGGGTAACAAGTCGATAAACACACACATATATGATATTTGAGTGATTTCCTAAGTGTTGCCTTCTTGAACTATCCATTCCTGCTAATCAATTAGGTCTCGAAATGGTGTACAGGCCAAGTTCTAAAGTCTACAATACTACCGACACACTCAATATTTTGGTGGATTTTTGAGTAATATAATAGAAACGGAGTATTAGACATAAATCTCATCAAGTAATAATAAAAGGTAATGTGCATTCGGCAAAGATTAATTCTAGTTATTTAAGAAAAATTTGTCAAAAATTTAAAAATTGGCATAATTTTTAAAGAAAACTAGAAAATCGAAGGCAAAACATACGTCAAGTATTAATTCTACTTCCATCCCCCCCCCCCCACTTGATTTGTACAATGTCTCTATTATACATTAAGGAAATGAAATAATAAGGAAAGAGTAGAATTAAGACAAGCAACTCCCTGAGCAATGCTTTAAAATTTGAAATTTGGCGAAAATCTTTTAGATTATCTCGGTCTTCCTGTAAGCTTTTTATCCCTATGATCACAAAACAAACCAAAGCATAAAATCGTTCTACAAGAATTATGAAGTGCACAGGAAATACATACCTAACTCACTTTTGTAGGAATCACGGTTACATTTAGCATATGCAACAAGCCTTTTAAACCATTTGGTGGCCCAAGTGGACGAGTTTAGTCTCGTCGGGACTTTCAGAGAACATACCTACAAAGTTCATTTACGTATACAAGGTTTAGACATGTTTAAAATTTAAATTTTTAAGGACTCAGGAGGTGGTTACGGCGTAACCTCAGCAGTTACGTCGTAATCAAGTGGTAAAAAAATTTAAGTTTTAAGGTGTTACGGCGTAACCATGAAATGGTTTACGTCGTAACTGTAGTGGTTACGGCGTAAACTAAATTTGTTACACCGTAACTACTACAGATTTAGCAAGGTTACCACATGATTATGAGTCGAGTCAGTCTCGATAATTGCCTCATAGTTTCTAGATCCTGCAAAACAAAGCAAGAAACATGCAAACCAACTAATGCAAAAAAGAAAAGTTCATTAAATAAAGGACAGGTTGTCTCCTGACAAGCACTTTTGTTTATTAACGAGTCTTTAAGTTAGACTCATGCCCATCCTACATTTTGTCGTTAGAGTCCTCTCCATCATTCCTGAGAACTTCTTCCATTTCCTCCATTATCATTTTTCTAAACCTTGATCCATTTTTCCTTCCCAAGGACAGGGTTTCATTATTCTCGCCACTAACACATATGAAGCTACATCCATTGCTGAACTTATATTTTGTTACTTCAAATGTTTCTGAATGCACCATTGGTGGATTGTAATCTTCACTACCTAATTCCGTTTTTTCTTCATCCTCATACCAGTAATCATACCACCAATCTTTATTTTTACATCGACCTCTTTTACATTTTGTCCATATTTCTTCAAGAACTTGCCCTTTAACTCCAATTTTTATTTCGTATTCATCGGCAAGTTGTTCTATTTCTTTATGCAATAGCCAATTATATTCATCTAAACATCTTTCTAAAGGGTCTTTATCAGGATCTAATACCTCAGTAAATTTATCAATCACCCATAATCTAAATAAATCTTTCCTAACTGATTTACTTATGTCTAGGTGTCCTTTCTTAAGCTTTACCCATTCTGTAAAAGTGTAATCTCTAGGCCTAGGTTTCTCATCATGAGAATTTTCATTACACAATTCTGAATACCTTTCACTCCAAACATAATCTTTTACTTGACAGCTACCATATCTTTTCATTAAAAAGTTTAGAAATGATACTCCACCCCCTTTCATTCCTTTCTTTTGTTGTTATTAGGGAAAAACCAATATTTTGTTTTACCAAGCTCATTGATCCCATAAATTTCATGCCCCCGTCACATTTGTTCCTAAATTAGCTATAAGATGGCCAAGCCTTAAAGTCCTTATCACATTCTTGTATAATAGGTTTACAAAAATGTTTTGTAGCAGTGTCATCACTTATCTTCAATCTTTTAGTGATTGGTTCATCAGTGTTAATCGAGTTTAAAATAAAGAGTCCCTTAGTAGGGGCGAAGTTAGGGTCATTCCTATTTATGTTAAACGTTACCATTTCGTCACCTATCCCTACTGATATTTCTTTTTCAAAAACACTAATCTAGGCGTGAAGAGTGGCCAAAAAAGGTCTTCCTAAAATGACAGTTGAATTAGGGGTTTGATCTAGAATTACGAAGTCGGATGAGAACAGATTTATCAATTTTCATGAGTATGTCTCTAACTATCCCAAGTGGTGCCTTTTTTCTCATATCTGCCATTTCCACTAGCATCTCGGTTTCACTAAGGTTTGTTAATTCCAAATACTCAAAAATATTCCTAGGTAGTACATTTACACTAGCTTCTAAATCAGCCATAGCATAAAAGTTAAAGTTACCGATAGTGCAAGGAAGCGTGAAATGTCCTGGATTAGATTCCTTCATAGGTAGTTGATCATTGGTGTTTTCTTCCTGAGAGTCAGAGAGGAAGGATATTCCATGGAGATTCTTAAGTTTCTTAGGAGAGCTGGGTCCCTCATGTTCAATAATTACTACATTTGCTTGTTTAGATTTTTCCTTCCTAGAACGGAGTTCTTCGGTTAATTGCTCGATCTGGGTTTCTAAGTTTTTAAGTGAGGCGTTTTGGTTCCTAGTGTTAATCTTGCCATTCTCTTGAAGCTTTTTAATCCACACCTCCATTTTAGTACTTCTTTGAGCAGATTCCTCTTGATGCTTAGACAATAGTTCTTCTAAGCTTTGCCTCCTTTCACTATATGGTGGACGGTTATCAATTTTAGTGTAGTATCCAGGTGGTCCTATATGAAACTTTCCCTCATTATTCCTGTTAAAAGGCGTTGTTCGTCCATATTCTCCATATCTAACCTCTTCAACTTGTTTAACTTCCTCGTTGAGGGGACAGTCCTTGTCGAGGTGAGGTCCTTCGCAAATTTGGCATCCAACCTGGATTGCATGAACACTTTCCTTTAGCTTCTTCATGTCTTATCTCAGGTTATCCAACTTATTTACCAAAGCAGCTAGTCCATCATTGCTACTACTGCTTCTAATATTTCTGCTTGTTGTTCCGTCGTGCCATTTTGAAGAATGGTCAGCCATGGTTTGAATTGCTGTAAAAGCTTGAGCTGGTGTTATCCCAGGGATTGGTCCCTGTGAATCAAGCAATTGACGGTTCATAGTGCTCAAACCCTTATAAAAGATATTTACCTTTTGATGATTATTGATGTCATGAGTAGGGCACTTGTATATCAGGTCATTATACCGCTCCCGGGCCTGGTATAATAATTCGTCTCCTTCTTGCTTGAAGTTGTGGATATCTTCAAGCTGCTTCGCGGTCATGGAAGGTGGGAAATACCTTTGGATAAAGGCATTTTTAAGGAGATCCCATGTATTGATAGTTCCTGGGGTGAGTCTGTCCACCCATCTTTTTACGAATCCAGTAAGAGTAAAGGGAAAAACTTGGAGCATGACTGCTTCTTTAGAGACTCCAAGAATACTGAATAAGCCGACGATGCTGAGGACCCGATCAATGTGATCATGAGCATCCTCGTCTTTGTTCCCAAAGAAAGTGTCTTCCCTCAATTCGTGCATGAATTGACTCTTGATTTTGAAATTGGCATTGCCTCCGATTTCAGGTTTAACCATGCCCAGTGCCTGGTTTTCTCGTGACAATGCTAAGTATTGCTCCATGGTAAGAGTATGGATGTCTACTCCTGTTATAGTTCCTGCAGATATAGAGTTTAGGGAAAGAAGAGAAATAATGAAATAGTCAAACTAATTCTAATTTTTAGCTCTCCGGTAATGGCGCCAAAAACTTGATGCATATTTTATTTTAAAATATATTTTTACCAAGTTTTAAATTTATAAAACTCGATCTACCCAACAATGCACTAACGGGCAGAGAACCCGATCATGGATAGTATAGAATGGTAAATCTGAGGTCGTCCCAAGAGCTAAATTGTAATTAGTTTTAATTTTAAATGTCATGTTTATAAAATGGTTTTTGATTTGAATTGAAAGGAAATAAAAATAATAATAAAATTAAATACTGAAAATTAAAAGAGTTGGAGATATTAGGAGAGAAAACGCGCCAACCTAGTTACTTTATTACTATTGTTATGAAAATATTTTCCTATGCAATGTTAAACTATGGTTTCATTAGTGGTTTCTAAGGTCGATAGACTTGAATAAGCATATATAGTCTATCCTATACTTCCCGTGATTCTGACTCAGTCCAAATCGTATAGGAGGTAGGATATCCAGGTTGCAGTGATTAATCCCAACTATTCCCAAAACTGATCTAATAACCTAAACAGATTATTAACCCTCTCTGAAAGAGTTCCTATGCTTTTTAAGTATGTTGAGTGATAAGTGCGAAGACCGGTTAGTTCCTACACTAGGGGTCAGAGTCATAGATCCTCCCTAGTACCCGATGGATCCCATATTGACTAGATAATCTAATGATGAGGCAAGCAAGGTCCAAACCACCCGTACTACCAAAACCCAAGGTTACACGATAGTCAAGAAATATCTAACAAAACCATAATATAACATGAAACAAACATCATAAGAAGAGTAATTACATAACTAGGCCAACACTTTAAGTGCTTAGCCGCTCATAGTAACAAAAACACAGCAAGAAATAGACGTAATCATAGATTGAAAGCTCATAATTCTTACAATATTCATATTTGAACGATTAAATACAAAAAGTAAGTAAAGTGTAATCTCCCTTGGACTCCAGGTGGAATTCTTTGAAGGTTAGAAGCCTTTGTCGCCTCTCCAATTAGCTGTGGAGGGAGTGATGTCGGAATAGCTTGAAGGAGGCCTCTATTTATAGGTATCGAACCTGTTACGGCATAACTGATAAAGATGTTACGCCGTAACATTCTTACGGCATTCCATATTTAAGAAGTTGTTACGGCGTAACCAGATATGGTGTTACGCCGTAACCTTTAAATAATTTCCAAATACTTGTTTACGGAGTAACTAGATATGGTGTTACGCTGTAACCTTGTCCTTGATCTTCGTACTTGCTTAATATATGTTACGGTGTAACCATTTTTCGAGTTACGCCGTAACATTCTTCAAATATTTACACTTTGAGTCCTTTTTCCCTTGTTTCTTGTCACTTTCCGGTATTTCACCTGAAAACTACAAAATGATAGAAAATATCTTGTTTTTGAGTGTTAGTGAAACATTTACAGGTAATATAGGGGGTATTTTGCTATCAAAAGTATTAAATATTTGATGTTATCAAAGATTTCCTATGACTTGTTCTAATGGGTGACTTTTAGACTCTTTAATGTTAACGACCTCGTCAACTTCTATGGACTTGTCTTCTACATTATTATTGTTTACTACTTTAGTATTATTTTCAATAGCTTCTTCTTCACCAACATCGTCACTAACCAATGGTGATAATTTGGTAGGAGGAGGACTTTCATCGAATGTCACGTTAAGTGATTACTCGACTTTCATGGTATGTTTATTCAAGATAATGTAAGCTTTGCTATTTTGTAAATATCATAGAAAAACACCTTCGTATGACTTTGGGTCAAACTTAGTTAAATAATCTTTAGTATTTATTATGAATCACTTGATTCCGAATACTTTGAAATATTCTAATGAGGGTTTCCCACCTCTATATATTTCGTAAGGGGTTTTTCTTAAAATTGGTCGAATTAATATTCTATTAAGAATATAAGTTGAAGTGTCAAAGGCGTTGCACCAAATATTTTAAGGTATAAATTGTTCAATTAACATAGTCCTAGACATTTCTTCTAGATTACGATTCTTTCTTTTAACTACCCCATTTAATTGTGGAGTACGAGGAGTCGAGAAATTATGAGTAATGCCTTGTGCATCACAAAAAGCTCCGAATTGTGCTTTGTTATCAAATGGGTTTCCTCATTCTCACCCTTTTGACCAATTAACTGTTAATCCCAAAACACTCAACACTTCTATCTTAACATCCTAAAGAGGGAAATACATAGGCTCAAGTGGTTCTCGCAAAACTCTTAAATCTAAAACCAAACCCTAACCCTAAACTTAATTGAATAAGAAAGAAAAGGAAAAAGGAAGGATTACCTGGGATTAGGAATAAAAGTGTAATGCAATAATCGAACAATAACAATGATCTCCAAAAAACTTTTGAACGTGGTAAAATTTGAGTTTGAGTGTGAAAAGTGTATGTGAAAAACTGATCCGGCGTATCAGTTAGGGTTTTATACCCAAACTCGATACGCCATATTAGGTATTGTCTAATACATCGTATTGGATGAAAATGTTGACTTAGTCAACTATGGCTAATATGATTGATACAACGTATAGACTTTAAGTCGATACGCGACCTTATTCTTGAATTGACAAAGTAAAGTAAACGTACCTTAGCCTCTGTAATTTCTTTGTGTAAACACCATCCTTATAAAACCGCTTGGGGTCGAAGGGAATACCAAATGGCACATATAAAATTTTAATTATGAAAATTAATGGCATCCCTTCGTAAAAACGCTTTTGAATCACAACTTTGATCGTTATGAAATAATCTTTCAAATTGAAATATTTGCGATGTATGTCATGATTCGTTTCAAAACCCTCATCGTACTTATGGGATTGGGCATTAATATCAACACCACCATCCGATTGTTCAATAACAACATCATATGAAGATATACTGACTTCATCATTATCATTTTTTGAATCCGTTTCCAAATCGTTGACAGAAATTAATTTATAAGAAAACAAATTTTTGTCATATATGATAGTGTAATCTTCATCGTCAGATTCATCAAATGATATTTTAAAGTCAAAATCATTGTCATCAAGAGGACTTACTGTGGGTTCGGACGAGATCTTGTGGTCAGTTCCCAAAGGATCATCAAAGACGATGGCTGGGAAATTTGTTTCAAAATCTTTGAAGTAATTAATATCTTTACGATACCTAATCTTTCCGTAAGTGACAGTTTCCCAATTAAACGTCTGACCATGCCTACGAGCTTTTTTAGCTTCAAGCTTGATGTATTCTTCCATGGTGATATTTGAATCATCCATTTCAACCTGACTAAAAAGACACTAGACAAAAACAAACACAAATGCAGAAAAACAAACAAACAAATTAAACGAGTAAAAGCATATTAAACTAATGAACAAGAATTTTAAACTAATCAAAATTATGCTAAAACTAAAATACCAATAAATACAGGAATTAAACAATTTCACTCCACGGCAGCGGCGCCAAAAACTTGATGTGTCGTTGTGCGCAGGTATTATTTTTTATCAAGTTTTACATGTATATTTTGCCGACATTACCTAAAAACAACACTAACAGGTAGTGGCCCCGATCAGTTGTAGCTTCGTTGGTAAGTAAGGTGTCGATCACTAAGAGTGAGAGTGTTAATTTCTAAGTCTACTAGTATTTTAGTTATCTATGTTAGATCTAATCTAAGTTAATTCTAAGTTAAACCTATGTTAAACCTAATTATAACGGATAGAGGGGGTTTTTATTCTGAGATATTGGCACGTATTTTGGTGGTAACTTAAATCTACTTTAGTCATGATAACACACGTAAGCAGATAATCAAAATATAAAAGAGCGTTCAAGCCTATTTTAAGGAAACTGTATTAATCATGATTAATTCAATTAAAACGCAGGTTTGTTTATTAGTGCAATGATTGACTTATCTCGAGGGGAATATCATTCCTAGATTTAGGCGGTACTTCTTCCTAAAATCTAGACACGTTAATTCTGTCACAATTAAACGCATCCGCATAAAGCAATCTTTTGTTGATTATAATCTATCTTAGGAAAGCAATAATGGCGATCTTATCGAATCCTAGCTCAACGAGAATTTACTAACTTACTACTTAACGGCATCTTACATACTAGTAGTCCACTATCCAAGTCCTTACCAAGGGAATCAGAATGTCATTTGTTGATCCCAGGTCACCTGCTAGTCCAACTTGTTCATTAAACCAATGGCAAGGATATGTCATTATTTGTGATCCTATGATTCTAGGTATATAAATTGCGAATATGGAGAGCTATCCCGGCATCTAGCTAGCTTTATATTTTGCATTCCTAGATCCAGTTGAATGATAGGTCACATACTTAAGCACATAAATGAGTATAAATTGATAAACATAATCAACAATCAACGATAAATTAAGCAATCGAAATAAACAAACCAAACATTAAATCTTCATAAATATGGCTAATACCTAAAGGTATTAGCCAATAACCATTGTATCGATTACAAACATAATAAACGAATTAACCAAGGTAACCTAACCGAGTTAAACGAATGATACCAAAAATTGAACGATTATTAGAGTATAAATGATTACAAGGTGTTTCCTATGGAATTAAGTGCGTTACTTGACCTTCTTTGCTCTTCTTGCCTTCTGAAAATCGACTTTTGTGGTTAAGGTTTCAAAAATATGTTTAAGCACACCCTAAACTCGTGTTTAAGGATTGGTATTTATAGTGTCTGGAAATTCGTCGATACGCCGTATTGATTGAGATCAATACGGCGTATGGGGGTTTCTTAGATTAGGGACCACGTTTAATATCTTCCAGAATCTTCAAATACTCAATCTTGAATATGGCGTATAGAGTCTTCTGGATACAGCGTATTGCTTTTTAATTCTTTGTAGTTTCTACTGAAGTGCAGGCATAGATACGGCTTATTTTCCTTGATGGATACAGCGTATAGGTTGTCACAACAGAACTGTTCAGATTTATTTGTTTAAGCTCCAAAATGTGTGCCTTTTAGCATAACTTCACCAATTACTCCATAATTACTGCAAATAACAACTTTAAGTGCAAATCTCAAATATAAACGATTAAGTACCAATTCATGCAATAATTATATAAAATAGGTAAGAAATATGTGATAAATGATGCTATAAAAGTGATGTTATCTGATGTCATCATCTTTCAAGTAGTATACCTGGAATGGTATATTATCGAGTTTCTGGGAATCAATAGCATGAAGCTTTAGTAGGCTTGACACCATGTACCAATTATTTTCTTAGCAACTGACATACACACACACACACAGTCTGGGAGGTTTTTTTCCCTTCAAATACACACACACACACACTCCCCCACTTAGAGTTCTAACCCAGATTAATTTATTCTGACATAAATAATAGCTTGTTCTTATTAAATTAACGCACGATTGTAACACAGATTCCTTATGGACATAGAGGATACCGAATAAACTGGGATCTTATCCTTATCAGTTTCTATTTTACCCTTTTTAAATATAAGGGTCACTTGTTAAATCTTATCATCAGTAGCCTCTTTAAATCTAAAGAGGTCTATTCTGATTTCATCCGAATGATGTATAGATATTTTTGGACTGGAGTTGACTTAGGTTTTGGAGCTGACAAATCGTATCAAGATTCATATAACACATGAGTAGGTATTTGTTTTCGCGAAGGGGTACCTGTCATGACACCGTGTGTCTTTATTCTTATCTAATGCCAAAAGGCGCAACCCAAAAACTCTTAGTGACGAGCTATGGATTATGGGAATATTCCTGCTCGACTATTACGACATGTATAGGAAATTTAGTTCCTACACACACACACACACACAACACACAAGACCGACAATAATTGGGCTCAGTGAAAGAATTCTTAAGAAATATGTAAACTAATGAGTAAATCTGATACGTCGATAAGGATTTCTGACGCATTTTTGAATTTCCACGAAGGAAAGTATTTTGCGCATCGAGTCTCTCAGACTCATTATGGCTCTTACGGTGTACCAGCTCGTATCATTCTCACCTTATCAAAAATTGCATAGGTCTTAATTGCCTATGTCTGTCTTCCTTTCTAGCTAAAAATTAAATTCCTTAAGTAGGACACGATTACGGTAAAAATCCCCGTTATGGATTGCTATTACACACACACACACACACACACACAAACTCATAATAATTTCATCAAATAACTAAGTCCTCATTGATATTATACCATGCTAGTTTTATGAACATAAAACATAAACATAACATGCAAATAACATACATTGTACTAAAACTGATATTACATGCATATGCGGAAATGTGTCTAACTATATAGGTCAGTCAGAGCCTAGGTTTAAGTCTAAATACCTATCTATGGTGGATACCTATATCCCTTAAACCACAGGGCTGCGTGATGGACGAAACTGAAACGCCCTTGTGGGAGACTGGATTACCTTTTATTGTTACGCAGGAAGACGTGATTCGTTGATAAAGACGGGGGGGAGGGGGGGCCTGGGGGGTATGACGTCTTCTGTGTGATTTGCGTCGATTCACACCCCGGGTACGGATATAGGGGAGGGCATACACACACACACACACACGTAGAATGGTTGGACTTGGTGCATTGATCTGAAGGATGGTTAGGTTGGTGGTCGTTTTGCTACTTTAGCTAGCTCTTTGTCTATTATGAAAATCACTTGAGTATTTCTACATCTTATGCCTCGAAATACTACTGACTCAAATAACTTTCTAATGATATAAAGAACGCCTTCTAACTCCTTACAGATCATTTTATATGCTTAAAACAAGATCGACAACAAGCCAGGAGTTTCTGAGGCCTTTAGTCGGCGGCTGGCCTTCTCGATCGATGGCTGGCAGCCTTGGCCGGTGGCTGACTGACCTTGGATGGCGGTTGAGGGCTCAGAGACCTCCCCAGGCCCAGCGGATTAAGTTCCAAGACCGGCAGCCGTGCCCAGTTCAGCCCACTTTCTTGCATAATACTCATTTTTTATCCAAAAACTCTATTTCCAATCAATATTGTAACTAGACCTCAACTTTAACAAATGTTGTGGGGGGGGGGGGGGGGGTTGTATGTGTATCTTCAATCATAAATTAAATATTTGTTCTCAACCCGTACAACATTAAAATGGGTCAAAGCGATAAGATTAGCGCTATGCCAAACACCCCTTTAACTCTTTAAAGCATAACATGTGAGATCCACTAATAGCTAACCCATGACCTTTAACCTTAAGCTTGATCTCACCTATAAAAAAAGACATAAATAAAGCAACGTAAGCTATAACCTTAGTGATATAATGCATATAACTAAAAATAAATCATAACACTAAAGCTATAAGAGTGCTTCATTAAATCTTCCCTTGTTTAATGCTCATGGTGCATACTAGCACTATGGTTCTGCAATGGAACACACACACACACACCACACACACACACACACTCTATTCCGCACTAATACTTCATAATCATACAAATCATCATCTAAGGACGTCTTGAGCTTTTATTTGATTTACTATAGCTTTATAAGCTCTATTCGTCCACATAGGACGTATAGTCTCATCGTAAAGAAGAATCATCCACATGGTATGCAATTCATCCACTTAGGATGTTTGGGTTCTATTATGGAACATATAAACACATTATAATACATTTCATCCACTTAGGATGTCTAATGAGTTCTATACTCATGTTATCGTCCACTTAGGACGTTTATGCCTCCTTTGGGACATATAGCAATTTAAAGGCTATTGTCATCCACTTAGGATGTCTAACGAGTTCTATTTTCATGATATCGTCCACATAGGACGTCTAAGTCCTCCCTTGGGACATGTAGCCACTAAAAGGATATTGTCATCCACTTAGGATGTCTAACTTCATTTATGGACCATTGATCACAATATCACACGTGTCATCCACCAAGGACGCCTAGACTCATTTTGAGTCACATAATCATATATACATACAAATAATCCTTTAAGGACACTTAGAATAAGCATTAGCTCATACTATTTGATAAAACATATTTCTAAGACCCCACGGGTCGTTACAGGTTATTTTGACCCGTCACACTATTTCACACATATAAACTTTACATAATTATCTCTCTAGTCATTTCACCCACTTAGGATGTTAAGATACGAAATGATAAACCATGAATACAATAATGTATTTTTTTTTTAAAATTACTAACACCACACACACTCATTACGGGTCATCACGGGCTAATTTGACCCATTCACTCTATTCCACACATAAACTCATATTAACTATTTCTTTAATCACGTCGCCCATTTAGGACATTAAGGTAAGCAATGATTCACTATTTATACTATAAATATAAAACTAGGACCACACGGGTCATTATGCGCTACTTTGACCCATTTACAATATATCACATGTAAGTTTGTAATACGTGATTTACTTTTACTCATAACATAAAATTCAACATAGAATTTCATTTACTTATCATATACTCGTAACACTAGTGAAGTAACTATGCATATGACGAGACATAATATAAATACCCACAAACACACACAAACAAATATAACGGACTCCAAAAGTCCCGCTAATACTCTTATATACATTACTCACCTCGATATAGCTTGCAACCTATCTTGAGCTCCCATAAACGTCCCCGGCTAACCTTTATAACCTAGGAACACGTAATAAATATGGAGCTACTTAGAATAAAACTTAGCTTCTCATAAACAAGCATTATAATATGATTAAGCCATAAGGGGGTGTTTGGTTTATGGCTTATGAAACCACACAAACGTACTTTCTATAAATTCAACTATTTAATTGATGTTATGGTACTCTAATAAGGTACCCATCACATAACCAAGCTCATATACATAGGTACAAGTGTTCTTATTGATTTCTCAAAAATCAAAATTTAACATAATCATGTAAAACACTACAAAAACCCACATATGGCTTCAAGATACAATCTATAAGCATTACCCACTATTGGGTAATCATAAAATGCTAATTCAAGAAATTGTGAAATGATTTTACTTTGAATTAGATGATGGGGAACAATAGTTTATGAATTCCTAAGCTTGAATATGATAAATTCTTGTCTTGAAATTGATAAAATCAAGTTAACATGAAACCCTTAATTGTTCTTGTGTTGTAAGGGTGAGACGTGAAGCTAGAAGAGGAGGGAAGAAGAATGTCAATTCTTCTAAAGATATGCTAGTGTATATCTTTTTAAAGTTTTATAGGTTTGCAAGAATGGTCCTTGATAGTAGGACCATTACATAAATGGTCCTTTTAACAACTAACAAGAGTTTATGAAACTACAAAAGTTGTCTAGAAGCCTTTAAAATAATGATAAATCATCATCGTGAAAATTAAGGTGTTACACGGATAATATAAAACCCCTTACTCTAAAATGGTTATTCAAAAACAAGGTCGATGAAGAGAACACGGTCATTAGAAACAAGACACATCTGGTTGTGCTAGGGTGAAGGAATAGATTTTGAAGAATCCTTCACTCCGTTTGCTAGAATGGAAGCTATCAGGATATTTTTGGCCTACGCTACACATAAATCGTTCACCGTATTTCAAATGGACGTCAAAACTACTTTCTTGCATGGTTCGTTAAAAGAAGACGTGTATGTGTGTCAACCTGAAGGTTTCATCGATGCTGATCATCCAAGCCATGTCTACAAGTTAAAGAAGGCTCTGTAGGGATTAAAGCAAGCACCAAGGGCATGGTACGACGAATTGTCAAAGTTTCTCCTACATAATCACTTCAACAAAGGAACCATTGATCCATATTTATGTAGATGATATTATCTTTGGTTCTACAAACCCTAGGTATACCTAATTATTTGCTGACCTTATGAAAAGTCGCTTTGAAATGTCGATGAATGGGGAAATGACGTTTTTCTTTGTTTCAAATTTAACCAATCCCCCCGTGGCATTTTCATAAACTAGTACAACTACGTGTTAGAAATCCTTAAAAAATATGGAATGGAAACTTATGATCCTATTGGTACACCAATGGAGATCAAAGACAAGCTTGACCTTGACAAGAATGAGACTCTAGTCAATGTAACGAGATATCGTAGCATGATTGGTACCCTAATGTATCTTATGTCAAGTAGACCGGACATTGTACATGCTACTTGTGTATGTGCTCGGTACCAGGCTCAGCCAACCAAGAAGCACCTCAAGGTGGTTAAAAGGATCTTTTGTTACCTCCGAGGAACCATCAATATGGGTCTTTGATATACGAAGGATTATGATTTTGAACTAACTGGATTTTCAGATGCTGATTATGCGGGATGTCGAGACTCTTTCAAGAGTACTTCGGGTGGAACTCAATTCTTAAGTAAAAAGCTGGAGGGGTCTTAAAAAAAGCAAGATTGTACGGTATTGTTAACCGCGGAAGCAGAATATATGTCTCTATCCGCTTGTTGTGCCCAAGTCATTTGGACGCGGACACAGTTTAACGGATTATGGCTCAACTTTAACAAGATTCCTACTACACACACTAAATCAGCTATAGCCATATCCTGCAACCCAGTCCAATACTCTGAACAAAACACATCACCGTCTGCTACCATTTTATCAAGGAGCACGTAGAAAAGGGTATGATTGAATTGTATTTTTTCAAGAATGATTACCAATTGGACAACATTTTCACCAAAGCCCTTCTAGTGGATAGGTTTAACTATTTGGTTTGTCGCCTAGGTATGCGCAGTTTGTCTCCACAAGAGCTTGAACGTATTGCAAAATCATAGTAATCCTCTATATATAATAATCGGAAAACAAAATAAACATTTATAAAATCTATAAAAGCAAAATACAAAATCAAAAAAAATTCAAAAATACCTAAAACAATCTTCTCCGACGTGTCTCTTGACAATCAATAACATTTACGCACCTAGAAATGTTGATTATATATTAAACACACACACACACACACACACACACACTTCAGAGCGAGAGTTTCAAAACATGTCTCTTCAAATTTTCTCTACGACTTCTAAGTAAATGTCAGCTTAGGACTCGGTCTTCAAAGAAAGGAAAATGTCCATTTATGTACATTTATCCTAAACAACAGGAAGTTCATATCTTCTCGGTCTTGAGCATTGTCATATAAACGTTCAAAGTTTTGAATGCTCAAGATAAGTACTAAGGAAATGATACTTCATAAGATAAATTAAAAATTATTTTCTTGTTGAGCATAATTTTTCGAGATATTTTCAAAAGAAATATTCAAAATCTTTCAAAATTGTATGCCAACAAACTCCCGCTCCAAGTTTTCACTCTAATCTATTTTTTAGGGGGGGCATAAATCTCATAAATTGTAAAATTATTTACAAGTGGTTCATCTAACATGCTTCATTGTTTTCCCCATGCTCTTTCTTTCTAAAGTGGATCAACGTACATAAACTTGTATTTTAATTCACTAGTTAATTCAAAAATTGTCACAACATATGCAATTTTTGAGGGGGAGAAGAGTGATAAAATGTGATCAATACGGCTTAATTCGGATACGATCTTTTGAATATAAGTGCGCTTTAGTCCTCACATGTGCAAAACTCTTTCATAATATGATGCATATGTATAGGGGGAGCCTTCTTGTATGTATAACTCCAACATATCTCACATCCACACATCTAACACGAATAACACACTGATACTCATCCGAGACACACATTACTTCGATGCTGCATATATCAATTTATATGGCTACTATGGAAATAACAAAGACCGACCAACTGTTGTTTCTTACGGTGTTACAAAGCAGTTAAGAATAGGTATTTTGTTTTATGATCCAGCCAGAACCGGAGGGATCTACCTAGGGACACTCCAATAGATAGAGTATAAGTCCTTAGGTATGATTGAAAAAAAGGAGTAAAGTAAGATTGGGAATAATGTTATCCAAGGCATGAGTTATCACCGTAACAAACCCAACATGGTGATAATGAGGACGCATTGGAATAACATTGAATGGGTTGAATAATTAAAAAGAAATGTAAGGATAAAGGGTGTAAAGAAAGAATCCCTCCATACAACCTTAGGCAGAAACCGGGTCAATGCATAATCTATCGATAATCACAAAGATGATTCTGGTATTGAAGACAAGTCATCTTGGACCCAGTGATGCAATGCATAACCCATCCCAGCTACTTAGGCTTCTCTCAAAAGAAGTTTGTTTCATTTCTCACGGAGTACAACACGCTTCTATTGACTTACTCATTCCGAGATCGTAGATATTGAAAATGTGGTAGTCTGCTCCAGCCTTCGATCACCAAATAATAAAAGTGCACTTATAGAGTCTAAAGCCAATAAATCAATCTATAAATCTCATTAGGATAGAATTCATGTTAAACACTTATTGCTCATCAATATACAACAATTGGTATCAAAGAGTCCTACTCATTATCCTTGTGATATTTGCCAGAACATCAGAGTGATACTCTTTAGTATTCACAGTGAAGATAGAAATCCTTTCAGAGTCAACATCAAACAGCTCTGCGGTAGGTGACTTGCGAGATTCTATATGAATCAAGATCGTGTCAACTGGATATCAATTTTGGTCTAGTAAATGAATTGACGACTCAATCAGATAGATAGTAACTATCTGATTCACTCTTACTGTGTTGTATGCTTTGAGATGCTCCGGTAACGAGAATGGCTAGTACAGCTGCGAGACCCTGTCAAGGAGATTCTTTTGAATTCTACCTAATCACAGATAGTATTTATACTGATTAACAAGGAACCGTGGTTATTGCAACCGTATTCAACGAAGTAACAAAGACACTTTCGTCCATATATGTTGTTTATCACTAACCTATACATGCAGGTTTTCTCGACGGTAGAAGCATCTAGTCCATGACGAGTCAAGATTCACTACCACATGCTCATGACTAAACGACAAAGATAAATACACGATGAAAGCTCAAGTACATATGTCAAAGTCTTTCGCGAACTCTGATATACCAGAACTTCCTCAAAGAACATCAATGATAATATTGCAAGAAGATCAAGTAAAAGTTCAATGTTGAGGGAGATTGTTAGCAAGCTTTCAAGATAATGAGCATGTGGGTAGAGACACAAGATAGCAAGATGGCATAAGATTACATGATAAAGATTTAAAGATCTTAGAGTTTAAGATGAAGTTAAGGCTAAAGACCAAGATATCAAGATTAAGACAAAGATATCAAGTTAAATATCAAGATCCAAGATCACAAGCATGCAAATGGAACTTTAAAAGAATTCCCAAGCATACAAGGCTTCAAGATTCAAGACGTCACAAGAAGTGAAGCCATAAGTGCAATGACCACCCCTTAGGGGGAGATTGTTAGCCTCGTTTTTAGTAAAGTGATGGTCATTAAATATTCCCGAGCCTTGTATAGAAACGTACTTTACGGGAATTAGTTTAATCTAGTTGGGCCTAAGTTCAGACAAGCAAAATGCTTTTAATACTTCATAAATGTTTTTATCAAATGGCTATTTGAGTTGGTTAACCTTGACCATAAGAATGATTGAAAGGTCATAGTGTGAAGTATAATTGGGGGTTTAACAAGTGCGGGTATTTAAAACGCCAAGATCCCGAAGGAAAAACAATCTCGGGAATTTGGCGCGTTGGGCACGCGCTGGCGCGTGGGCAGCGCGCCAAACTCGAATTATTTTTCCAGAATTTAAGTTCTTGGCCTATAAATATCCACCATTGGCCTTTGTATTCCTCGCCTCTTGCAAACATTCTTTCCTCTCTATTCTCTTCTCTAATCCTCTAAGTCTAAACATCAAAGTGTTCTAATCTTCTCATTTTATTATTCTATTGAAGTGAACGCATCTCCGCAAGAGAGACACACAAGTACCTAATCCATACTTGTTCATTTTGTCAAGGGTCTTCTTTCTCATACCCTTTATTTAGAATTGAGTCTCTAAGCTAGGTTAGGATTTGATTCTTTAATCAAACTATCTTTCATTATCGGGTTGTATGGGAAGTCTTGTATCCGTGGGATCAAGCCTAGATCATTAGGGATCTAGTTAGGGTTTGATAACCTTCCAAGGGGAAGGCTTTATTGGTTATAGGTTAAGTCAAATCACGGGTTCTTAGGGGTGGATTTCGAGGGCGGAAATACCATAGGTAGTAACTCTTCTGTGTGAGCGCCAAGCTTTGTTGAAATTCGGTGAAGTTAAATTGTAATACGTTTTGTAGTCCACCATAAGGATTATACTAGGAATAGTATCGGCGTCGTGGATTTGCAACTGGACGTACGGAAGGACTAAACCCCCTTCCCGAACTAGTATATATGGTGGTGTCTCTCTTATCTCTATCTACTTATTACTGTATTATATTGCAAAGCAATTTAGTACACCACTCGGTTATTTCGAGAATTAAAGCTTTTGTAACTTTTAAGAAGTCAAGGAAACTGTATTCACCCCCCCTCTACGGTTCTACAATTGGTATCGGGGCGGTTTACTTAAGTTTTCAAGCATTAAAGCCTTCCCGAGAAGTCATTTTAAGTTGAAAACTTCTTTTTCAAAAACTCGAAATCCTAACTCTGATTTTTGAAAAAGCTGAGTAAAGATCCATGGCTTAAGAGAATCGTAGGTCTTTTGGAAGATACTCAAGTCACAATTGTTGTCCCAGTTGTAGGATACCTCTTGTTGGATCCCACTTCTATAGATCGAATTCCTTAAGCTTGTTTAAGGTTTAGTTATATTAGATATATCTAACACAACTATAGTAGAAACTTTGTTAAGTGTATTAAAGATTATGCGCAATCTAATCTTTAATATTAGAAGAATTCTTAATGAAACAGTATGACACAATGAATTCAACAAAACATAAAAGATCCAATATTATTAAGAAAATAATATGAATACTCTCAAAGTATTAGGGTTACAAAGACCTTGAAGCTATGAACTATACGACTTTGTATATATTATTGTAATCTTTTTGGTACATCCATCTCTATGCCCTAGGACCTCCTTTTATACACCAAGGAGTCCTAAACGATTTACAATATATTCCTAAGACTTAGAATATTCTCTATGATCTATTCTATAAGTAACAAATACTTATCACGTAAGTAATCTTGATCTCCAAATAATCTTTATCCTTTCTTCTGTCTTTATCCTTTCTCTGACAGTAGAAACTCTTTCAGCAGTGCTAACTTTTGTACTAGCAGCATTAACTTTTAACACCAGCAGTAGTAACTTATACACCAGCAGCATCAACTGTGTACAAGCAGTAGTAACTACTTAGAATATTTTCTTCAATCTTCACCAGCAATACTAACTTTACACTAGCAATTCTAATATATACTAGCAGTAGTAACTATGAACTAGCAGTACTAACTTTATACTAGCAGCACTAACTGCTTAGCATATTTTTCATTAAAGTTAATGAACAACACTAACTTTAACTTAGTAGCAGTAATACAAACCTTAGCATCAGTAACTTTAAGAAGGCTTTTAATCCCAACAATCCTCCCCTAAACTTGATATTCTTCTTCAAAAATCTTAAGTTTCTTCATTGAAAGCTTCATTAATCACTAGGAAGATGCTTCATTCAGGTATATAGCCTTCCTTAAGCTATTTCTTGACCAATCTAAGAAGCTCAAATGCCATTTTACACTCATAATCAACTTGAAGCTTCACATCATTAAACATCTGATGTAGTGTGTGATTTGTAAGTGGATAGATCTTCTCAACCAACAGATAAAATGGTATGGACTGCACTGTTACACAATGAACTCCACAAGAATCATAAAGCTTCCAGTTCAGTACTTTAACTAAACCTTGTTGATTCTTTCATACATTATATTCAACATGATGTTCAAACATGATCTTTAAATGATGAAGTAACAAATTATCCATGTAATTCACTCGCTCTGTCTTCTTAAATCTAGCTGTTAGGAATAAATCTTCATATGACTTAATACTGCCAACAGTACTAAAGGAGTTAGTACTGCCAGTACAAAGTTAGTACTGCC
>BQNB010052457.1:0-40484 GCA_026074375.1 Tanacetum coccineum
CTGTCTGACATGCATCAACAGTTGAGTATATTTCATCTTCAAAATGAATCACTTCTTTTTCTGATTCAAAGTGAGCTCTGTTCTCAGGAGCATATTCATAACTGTCTCGACTGTTGTTTGTTCAGGAACTGCTGGAGAATTCTCTGTTGCAGGAACAACTGGTGTTGTGACAATAGTTGGAGTGTAAGGACCTTTGAGAATGCACTTCCGTAAGGCATCACCATTTGGTCTTGTATCAATGTATCGTAAGAACCGTGATCGCCATTGTGCATATCGTCCTGTTGCAAGCATTGGTGGACGATCCCTTGAACCAGCTGCCATTATGTTGTTATGCATTTGACTGTTAGTTGTGGAAGTTACAATTGGAGTTGTCATGATGAATGATTGAAGAATTATGAAGTGAGAAATGATTGTAGGATCTTAAGTAGATTTGTTGTGATTGAAGTTGTGGTAAAATGAAAAACAATAAACGTCCACGGGATTTTACAAGTCTATGATTAAAACCGAGAAAAGAATTGTGTCTTTCGCGGGATTTTACAAAATCAATAGAAAACCGTGAATGTTAATTGATTTGGATTAAGGTTTGTTTGTTGTGAATTGAATGTCTTGAAAATTCAAAAACTTAATCTGACATATTTCGCTTGCAGGTGTGCATGTTTCGCTTGGCTTGAAAGAAAAATTGCATATTTCGCTTTGTTTGGAAATTACGTATTTCGCTTCAAAATTTACACATTTCGCTTGACAATTGAAATTGCATATTTCGCTTGAAATGAAACATATTTTTCTTGTACTTAGTCTTGCATGTTTCGCTTGAACTTAAAACATATTTCGCTTGAATTAAGAATTGCATGTTTCGCTTGAACTTTAAACATATTTCGCTTGAATAGAAAACTACATATTTCGCTTGAAATTCAATCCTGCATATTTCGCTTACACTAAACCTGCATATTCCGCTTACACTAAACCTGCATATTTTGCTTACACTAAACCTACATATTTCGCTTGAACTATACGTACATATTCCGCTCGAGGTTTTTTTCAAATGAGGACCACTTAAACTAGCAAACAAAGTGTCCTTGTCTTTGTAGGCTAAAATTGTGGATCTTGGTCTCCTCAATTTTGACCGGTTATGAGCTCAAGAAAAGACAAAAACTAAGTAAACCACAAATAAGCTCGAAAGAAGATGGAATAAGCCTAAAATAAGCCGAAATAAGCTCGAAAATAAGCAACAAGATTAGCAAAAATGAAAAACTAAGCACTAGTTTAGTGAGAATGGAAGATGTAGACCAAGTGTATGAAGGAGTAAACAAGCAAACCGAACCAATAAGCCAAAAAAAAAAATTCGAACGTGAGCTTATTGATGAAATAAGCCACGAAAATGAGATTTTTTTTGAGCTTATTAAACCATAAAACAACCACAATCTACCCGAGGCTCTTGATACCAAATGTCGGATCTACGAAATTACTTCACTTCATAATTAAGATCAAGAAAAGTAGGAAGGAGATGAAGAAAGAATTGTAGAGAGAGAAGGTAGAGAGAGAAAGTAAGAGAGAATGGAAGATTACTTGCAAAATGAAATAATACAAATGACCAACTCTACTCTCCATCCATGGAGAGTAGTATTTATACATAGACTAAAAGGCTTACTTGCCTTTAGTATTTCTTCGGGCCGGGCTCGGGTTACTTGGGCTTTCGCCCGATACACGTGACCGGTTAGCTTACATTTAATGAGCCCGTTTACCCGTCTAGCCTATTACAACGTATATTAATTAATGATCGAGACCTAATATAATTAATGAACAAACTTCTATTGTTCGACTCAATATTTTGAGACTAACACACTGTCAATCCACGAAGACCAGTCCACATCATCATTATAACCAGCGTCGTCATTTTTATTTCTTAGCTTGTTCACCTTGTCAACTAATGTTTGCAGCATCTGATGGTTCAATGAGTCATAGTCTCTGCATAAATTAAAAAAACACAATACAATAAGTGATCATGTGGATGTTATAATACAACTTCTAAGTTATAACCTATGAAAATTACTTTATGTTTACCTGTATGTGTAAATGGCATTCATAGGTTGACATGATGCGAGGATAATGAACAATAATCTAATATTGTCGATAATCCATTGTTGTTGTTCAACGTCATTTCCATATCTAAGCACCACAATTTTAATCAATAATGTGACACCTAACTCTGCATGAAACAGAAAAGAAAAAAGATTACCCTGTGTCAAAAAAGAACCAAAGTTTTTATAATCAAAGATAATAGCGTGCTAAGTGGTAAGTGAGTTCCCCACTAATCGTGAGATAGAAAAATTGCCGTTCAAAAAAAAAAAACTTACCTAAATATAGCCTGGATCTAATACTGTAGGTTTGCCTTGTACTAGTAAGCATGTGTAAAATGATGATTGTCATGAAATATAGAAAGAAAGATTTAACGAGTCGTGCTTCCAGCACGTATGCATTGTGCAGAGTGGAGAGCTTTTCAATGGCAAGAAACGCGTTTGATTGCTTTGACTCGAAAGTTTCCTATCAAGCATAAAAAACAAGATTCAGAATAATAAACACAATGAAATGAAATTTAGAATAGCTGAAAAAAAGAGGTCAACCAGAGCTGCCAATATAGTTTTTGATTTCTCAGCAAGATGATCATGATCTTTTTTAAGTTGCTCTATCCCTTGTATGAGTTCCTGTTGTTGACTATAACCAAGTGAAATCAATTGTTGCTGAGCTACCCTGCAATAAAATTTAAGCCTTCGGGTTAGTTTTTTGCCTATCCTTTTCTGGCCTATTCATTAGGTTAATGTGTTCATATTGTTGTATATGAATAGTGTGTTTTTGTTTTCTGATCAAGAAAAGCAGAACTCCAACTTCCATACGAGTTAAAAAAAGATTTTTTCAAATTTATGGATCCCCCCGGCTTTAATTTTACCTACTTAATCTGGGAAAAATAGTTTTTTTGTTCGACTCTTTCAAAACAAGTCACTGAACTAAAGAGCCTCCTCTTAGGTTATCGACCCAAAATAGGAAATCTACTCTTTAACATCTAATGTAGCGAAATAATTTCTGTGTTCAGGCCGAATCTTGTTTGTAATTAATATTTGTCTTAAAATTGTTCTTGTGCTAAAACACGATATAATAAGGTGAGTGAATGTATTTTATTTATAACATACACGGCCAATACAATACCTAAAACATACATAAAAATTTAATATGTTTACCTGTTTTCCTTTCTGTGCATTCTGATAAACCACGAGGCGATAGTCTGATCTCTAAACAAGTTGTTTTGTTTGTCTAATTGTTCTTGATATCATCAGCTTTATTTTGTAATTCATCCATCCTCGTTAACACTGCTTCTGCAGCTTGAATAATTTCTTTTTCTATTTCAACAGCTTTATTCTTTAAATTGATCATTTCTTTACCTAAATTATTGGTGTATTCATCGAGTGTAGTCATACCCTCATCCAGTCTTTCATTCATTTGTATTTGGCTATTTGCAGCTCTCATAGAGAATCTAATGTTTTCCAAAGGAACTGACTAACACATCATTTACCGTTCTTGAACATTCTTTGATGTTTGAGAAGTTCTTGTGTTGAATATTATTAGAAGATACAAAATCTATCAATATGATTGAACTATCCAACAACAGTTTCTGCTTTCTTACATGTTGTTTTAACTTGTTAACAGCCCATGTTCACCAGAACTTTTGTGTTCATTCACCAATGTTTCTGTCCGTCTCCTGAATGCATCATTCCTACGACAATCAAGGTTTAACATAATTAGTAACCGTCAAACTGTATGCATATACATCTATTCCCGGTATAGAACAAACAACATGCATGCTACTGAATGTATAAAGAATACTTTTTTGGAGTTAATCTCCCCTCCGCATGCATGCTACTAAACGTATATAAAAGTTATGTAATACTATCTAGATAGATCCTCTTTACTTATGAATGGGTCAAATTGGGCTGTATTTTTATCTCAAACTAACCTCTCCTCAACCTTTGAACCCTTTGCTTGAGAACATCTTGGATGTCCCTCCTAGACCTTTAAACCCTCAACCACTTTAAAGCCTTCCTTCTTTGGATATCACTCTATCACTATCACCAATCACACCTCTTGAAAATCTCTCAAGTCCACCTTCACCATCACCACCACCACCTCAACCTCCTATCATGGGACATCCACTCTACTACAACTATCATGACTATCATGGGTCAACTTGTACCTCCTCACCATTCACTCATCCTCCTTGTCTAGACCAAGTCAATTTTCATTCGAACTTTTGTCACTGTTGCTTGGGAACTCGTAAAATCTTCAATATCTTAAAAGATGACCTTAACCGAATTAAATCTCTCATCATTGGGCCCTCAACCCTTTTCCCATCATCCATCACTACCAACTCTCCTTAAAACATCTCCTAAACATCAAGAATAATCTACTAGTTTCCTTTTATTAGATGCTCTAATTATGTTATGTTAGGTTATGATTATCTTATGTTGTATCATTATAAATTGTCCTTATGGCTATGTATGATCTCTTTATGAATTTAAATGCACCTTATTTATGAGTTTCTAAATGTGTAGATTATACTCTTAAGATATTTGTCATGATATGTTGGCTTGCACTTGTACTTCTAACCTTGTTTTGTAGCAAATAAATCATTGTAAGATCGATCCCTTGGTGCCCCGAACAAGGGGGAGCTTACATCAAGGGGGAGTCTTTAATTGTCGATTTCTTTCTCTCTACTACAACTCGACGATCAACCTTTTTGGATTCGACAAAAAGGGGGAGAAATAGAATTAAACTCATTAATAATTTATAAACTTCTACTTTTATACTAAATGAGTTTATGTTTTGTCATCATCAAAAAGGGGGAGATTGTTAATACAAATAATGTCTAAAAACGTTATTTATATTTTTTGGACCGCCATATAAATATGGGACCGCCATCAGAAGTCACAGAAATTTTACTGTGACTCCTGGTTTTCTGTGTAGTTGACTATTCTTTCTTAGACCCAGCTAACACTTCTGCATATTGCTAAACAACTTTTGGAAAGTGTTTTCTTAACTCACATGCTTTTCCATTTTTATCACTTGCTTTCAAATTAAATAAGCCCTCTTCTTATTCTTCTTGTCATCTTCATCTTCCTCAACCAAACTCTACCATGAATTCCACCAATGCTTCTTCTTCAAACCCTTCCAAGAAAATCAAATTAACCATAATCCCTCCTAGACAACTATTTGTCAACATCTCTAGTGATGAAGAAGTCACCACTACACCTTCTCCTACCACTACTTCCTCAACCCCAACTCCTCCAAATGCACCATCAAAAACTCCATCCACAAATCAAACCTCCTCAAGCCAAGATAATACATCTTCTTCTTTTCAATCAAAACTTCAAATCTCACCTCCATCCTCAATTGAACCAACCTCTCCTCAACCTTTGAACCCTTTGCTTGAGAACATCTTGGATGTCCCTCCTAGACCTTTAAACCCTCAACCACTTCAAAGCCTTCCTTCTTTGGATATCACTCTATCACTATCACCAATCACACCTCTTGAAAATCTCTCAAGTCCACCTTCACCATCACCACCACCACCTCAACCTCCTATCATGGGACATCCACTCTACTACAACTATCATGACTATCATGGGTCAACTTGTATTTGTTGTTTCCACAACCGTAACCTACATTTGAACCTTCGAGATGAAATGAACATTATGTTTGCTCATCTCGAGTATCTTCTAACCACCGCCTTCACAACTCATTTTCCACCTCAACCATAGACCCTTTTTCAAATGGCTTAATAATTGATAATCCAAAGACATTTTGTTTAAAAGTCATATCTATGAATCATGAATCATCTAGGATTAATGTATTTTTAGATTCATGTTCACCTATGCTTTAATATGTTATGTTTTGTTATAATTATCTTATGTTGTATCATCATATATTGTCCTTATGACTATGTATGATCTTTCTACCAATTTGAATGAACTTTATTTATGAGTTTCAAAAAGTGTGATTTATTCTCTTAAGATATTTGTCATGCTATGTTGGCTTGCACTTGTACTTCTAACCTTGTTTTGTAGCAAACAAATCATCGTAAGATCGATCCCTTGGTGCCCCGAACAAGGGGGAGCTTACATCAAGGGGGAGTCTTTAATCGTCGATTTCTTTCTCTCTACTACGACTCGACGATCAACCTTTTTGGATTCGACAAAAAGGGGGAGAAATAGAATTAAACTCATTAATAATTTATAAACTTCTACTTTTATACTAAATGAGTTTATGTTTTGTCATCATCAAAAAGGGGGAGATTGTTAATACAAATAATGTCTAAAAAATGTTATTTATATTTTTCGACCTCTCAATGTTTTGATAATAACAAAATGTCAAAACGTGTACGATAAAAATAAACGTTTATAAATTACGAATCATAAAATTCTATTTCTAAGATTAATCACTTAAGGTATGAATAAACAAATTATTAAACATGATTAATGATCAAGAAAATATTTTTTCTTAAACCTTACATTTCTACAAAAGTGTTTTTATAAAAATATAAAAACAAAATATTTATTCATAAAAGAAATGTTTTATTAAAACATTAAATTTGAAATTAGATTTCCCTCCAAAATGGAAGGTTCCAAAACAGATAACACCTTCCCCACAAAAAGAAAAAAAGAGGAGCGTACTCCACGACGACCCCCTTATACGCCTGACGGCACCCTTATATATTAGGGACCGCCGGGGCCACCGCCAGCATAACGGCTCTTTTTTGTCTTCTATAAATACTGGGTCACCCCATCTAAAAAACAAAACCTCTTGCCACGAATTTTCTTAGATCTACTTTTCTCTCTTCTTTCTTTCTTTCTAAAACACATATCTTGATCACTAACATACCTTGATCTTGTTTCAAGTGATTAATTCTTTCTTCCTCCCTTCTTCTTCTAATCAAGTATAAGAGAAGAACAATAGTATTTTTTCTACATACGAATTGTTATCAAGTGATCTCTCTCTTCCTCCTCAAGATCACAAATCTTCATTATATTTACTTTGTGTTGTAGTGTAAATTGGATTATGTGTAGATCCAATAGTGTAAATTGTGTATTGGTGTGATTTGCATTGTGTGCCAATCCAAGAGTATATATCTTGTGTGTGTATAAAGACTTAGTGAAGTCTTAGATTGGTTCTAGCTAAGATTAGGACTCAACATCTAGCTTAGTGTTGGAAAAGAAAGTATTACGAAACCGTTTTAACTTTGATAGTGGAATAATGTAATTCAAGTAGCTGATGAGTTAAGTGAGTAACACATTGAACAAACTCACCAGGCTTATGAATTCAGTGACTTACTCTTCTTTTAGTGGTCCTAAACGATATCATCGAGGATTGGTGTCATCAGAGCATTATCTCTTCAGTGAGTGAACTCCCCTAATAACATACTCAGGAGGGCAGGCCACTTTAGGAGCATCTCATTAGCAAGTAAACTTGTTAGACCTATTAAAAGGCAGTTATAACTGCAACTTGTAACGTCTTTGACCAATTTAAATGTAGTTTTAATTGCAATTTAATAACCACGTTTAATTTTCCATGTAACCACTATTTAAATCATGGAGTATTATGAGGACATTAATGGTCCGAAAAATTCTCATAATTTCCATTTACTTGAGTTCATCTCTATATAAGAGATTCACATATGCATGAAAAACATAGAAAAACCTAAACACTTGAATGCAAAAAGGGTTCTTAGATTTGTGCTTAAATTAAGAACTAACATTTGGTCTCATCTTAAAAAATATTCGTGATATTCAAACATCAGGGTCGAATATTTTCTTTTAGAAAGTGTTACACGATTCTAAGTGATATCCGGCCAATTGAATATTTTAACTCTACTGGTACCCAAACCCCCAACACACGACACGTGTCCGAAGGATATATGTCCGGAAGAAGCTATGGACTAATTGACTGGAAACGGAGATTTGATGATGTTTGCCGACAACACGTGTTCTACACAAAGCAATCTTTACCAGTATCTCCTATTATCAGTGGTTCTTGTCAAGGATCCGAGCTCAGTTGAGGCGCCCTGACCCGGATATTGTTGGATGTTGTCACCCACGGGGACAAGCGTAGCAACACCTAGGCTAGGCATAGCTCGGCTCAATACTCTCACGTCAGAGCTTGATCTTAGGACTAAACCAAAGGTGAAAATAACATGTGTTATTCCCTTGTGGACGGTTTATCTGATGGATGGAGGGTGGGGGAAATTGAATAAGGGAATTTGAATAGAGATCTTTGTCCTCCGACCTCCCGTTCTTTTGTTGTGTGGATGTTGTAGATTCAGTTAACCTATCACAGGGCAATAACTACATGTATTTTCACCTTTGGAGTAGTCCGTAAGATCAAGCTCTGACGTGAGAGTATTGAGCCGAGCTCATGCCGAGCCGAGGGGTCGCGACGCTTGTCCCTGTGGGTGACAACATCCAACAATATCCGGGTCAGGCGACTCACGTTAGTTCCTTGACAAGAACCACTGGATAATAGGAGATACTAGGTAAAAGAGTGCTTGTGTTGAACACGTGTATGTCGCTACATCATCTAACCGTTTCCAGTCATCTAGTCATAACTGTCTTCCGGACATATATCCTTCGGACACGTGTCGTGTGTTGGGGGTTTGGGTACCAGTAGAGTTAAAATATTCAATTGGCCGGATATCACTTAGAATCCTGTAACACTTTCTAAAAGAAAATATTCGACCCTAATGCTTGAATATCACAAATATTTTTTAAGATGAGACCAAATGTTAGTTCTTAGTTTAACCACAAATCTAAGAACCCTTTTTGCATTCAAGTGTTTAGGTTTTTCTATGTTTTTCATGCATATGTGAATCTCTTATATAGAGATGAACTCAAGTAAATGGAAATTATGAGAATTTTTCGGACCATTAATGTCCTCATAATACTCCATGATTTAAATAGTGATTACATGGCAAATTAAACGTGGTTATTAAGTTGCAGTTAAAACTGCATTTAAATTGGTCAAAGACATTACAAGTTGCAGTTATAACTGCCTTTTAATAGGTCTAACAAGTTTACTTGCTAATGAGGTTGCTCCCTTAAAGGCCATGCCTCTTGAGTATGTTATTAGGGGAGTTTACTCACTGAAGAGATAATGCTCTGCCGACACTAATACTCAATGATGTCGTTTAGGACCACTAAAAGAAGAGTAAGTCACTGAATTCATAAGCCTGGTGAGTTTGTTCAATGTGTTACTCACTTAACTCATCAGCTACTTGAATTACATTATTCCACTATCAAAGTTAAAACGGTTTTGTAACGTGATGGGTGTACACTTCGTAGCTCCAAGCACATTCCAGGTGTGACCTGAAATACTCAATTGCACCAAATTTTCAACAATTTCCGGATGCATGCGCCATAAATTCGTAAGACAACGTAAACCAAAACAAAACACAATCACAATAAAACTGATGGTAATGGTGACTGTTATTCTCAGCGGTCACTCCTGTCACCTCAGCGCCAACTCAACTTTTACTCTCTAAGACCGCTAAGCTCGTAGTAAGGCGACCACAACCACAACCAGAAGACATACTCACAAAAAACAAAGAAAATAAAATCACACATTCAAACACTTTCATTTTACCGGTCGGCCAGGCGACCATTACCATTTGTCTAACGAATGAAGGAACAAGAAATATCCTATAACATCCTAGACCTAAAAGCTAACCCTGAATTAATCTAGGAACACCTAGAACTATAACATTAAGCCACGACTTTATAATAAGAAAACAAATTACATAGTCAAACGATGTAACAACTCGAGCGCTTTTTGTGACATTAGTCTTAGGCAGTGTTGTAAAAATCGGCCTAGGCGCTAGGCGGAGATTAACCGCTTTGATTTTCACTAATCGGCCTTATTAATCAGTTTGGTCAAAATCGGTAAACATACCGATTAAATCGGGCATAAATCAGATAAAAATCAGCTAAATCGGGCATAAATCAGCCAAATCGGCCAACTCAGTTACGGATAAAGATCAACCAAATCGAGAATCGGCTAAATCAGGGATATATTTTCAAAATTTTATCATTTTGTTAAATAATGCAGACTTATGTCTTGAATACTACATGAATCAAAAGTGTCACTTTGTCAAAGATATTAAGCTATAAGGAGATCTTTCCAGCTGAAGTTGTCAAAGATAGAATTCAAGGGTGTATTCAGTAAATATGGTCTATATAAGTTGAATAACCCATATAGGGTTTATTCAGTCTGTGTGTTTTGAGTTTGATATCTTCAGGATATCAATCATTCTTTGTTTTAGTGTTTGATATCTTCAGGATATCAATCATATAAGTCTGTTAGTGTGGAAACTAGAAGGGGATGGTTGAATAGTTTACAGGTTAATTGACCAGTTTAAAATTCTTTGCTTATAAAATGATTTGATTCGAGTTATATGCCAATCAATCAACATTATGAATCACAACAAAAACTATCTAATGTAATGAACTAAATGAACAATAATAATAATAAGAGATAAGGAAAGAACGATCAACCAAGGACACTAGATTTGTAGTGGTTCGGCAACGAAGCACATCTTCGTTCCTACTCCACTCCCCGAGTACTACACTCGAGATTTCACTATGTCAACAAGCTCCCTTTAGGCGGGAAAAACATTTTTACACGTTCGTTTACTTTCTTTTTCAACTCTAGAAGATGTTGAGTCCTAATCTTAGCTAGAACCAATCTATGACTTCACTAAGTCTTTACACACTCACAAGATATATATACCCTTGGATTGACACACAATCCAAATCACACCAATACACAATTTACACACTTGGATCTACACACAATCCAATTTATAGAACAACACTAAATATTTTTTATTTAAAAAATGTAATGAAGATTTGTGATCTTGAGGAGGAAGAGAGAGATCACTTGATAACAATTCGTATATAGAAGAATACGATTGTTCTTCTCTTGCACTTGATTAGAAGAAGAAGAAGAAGAAGAAGGGAGGAAGAAAGAATTAATCACTTGAAACAAGATCAAGGTATGTTAGTGATCAAGATATGTGTTTTAGAAAGAAAGAAAGAAGAGAGAAAAATAGATCTGAGAAAATTCGTGGCAAGAGGTTCTGTTTTTCAGATGGGGTGGCCCAGTATTTATAGGGGACAAAAAAAATGACCGTTGCTGGTGGCGGTCCCGGCGGTCCCTTATATATAAGGGGGCCGCCAGGCCTAAAAGGGGGCCGCCACTAGACTTCGCTCCCTTTTTTGTCCTTTTGTGGTGAAGGTTGTATCTGTTATAGAACCTTCTATTTTGGGGGAAAAATTTGAATTTCAAATTTTTATGTTTTTAATAAAACATTTCTTTTAATGAATAAATATTTTGTTTTTATATTTTTATAAAAACACATTTGTAGAAATGTAAGGTTTAAGGAAAATATTTTCTTGATCACTAATCATGTTTAATGATTTGTTTATCCATACCTTAAGTGATTAATCTTAGAAATAGAATTTTATGATTAGTAATTTATAAACGTTTAATTTTATCGTAAACGTTTTCACATTTTGTTATTATCAAAACATTGAGAGGTCGAAAAATATAAATAACGTTTTTAGACATTATTTGTATTAACAATCTCCCCCTTTTTGATGATGACAAAACATAAACTCATTTAGTATAAAAATAGAAGTTTATAAATTATTAATGAGTTTAATTCTATTTCTCCCCCTTTTTGTCGAATCCAAAAAGGTTGATCGTCGAGTCGTAGTAGAGAGAAAGAAATCGACGATAAAGAACTCCCCCTTGATGTAAGCTCCCCTTGTTTGGGGCACCAAGGGATCGATCTTACGATAATTTGTTTGCTACAAAACAAGGTTAGAAATACAAGTGCAAGACAAATATTCTTCAATATAACACATTGTATTTAAACTAACAAAAGAAGATTTTCATTCCACCAACAAGAAAATCATACATTAGCACAACCAACTAATACATTCATGCAAAATAAAACTAGAACTAATACAAGATAAAGAGACATAATACTACATAAGTCTTAAATGATTTATGATTCATAGAGAAGGACTTTTTAAACAAAATATCTTTGGATTTTCCATTATTAAACCATTTAAAAAGGGTCTATGGTGGAGGTGGAAAATGGGTTGTGAAGGCGGTAGTTAGAAGATACTCAAGATGAGCAAACATAATGTTCATTTCATCTCGAAGGTTCAAGTAGAGGTTACGGTTTTAGAAACAACAAATACAAGTTGATCCATGATAGTCATGATAGTTGTAGTAGAGTGAATGCCCATAATAGGAGTGTAGGATCCTAATAACACTTCACTTCATACAATCGATCACGAAATCGAACTAGAAATGAGAAAGAAAGATTGAGTTGTTTAGAGAGAGAAAGAGGAGAGAGAAATTAGAGAAAAAGTGAAAAGATATTTTTAGATATTTTGAACAACTTACTCTTTTTTTCTCTAAAATAGATAAAGATGTTTAATATACCCTGTCAACGTTAATGACGCGCGGGATATTTACTATGGACCGGGCTCGGGTTTTGCTTGGGATTAAACCCGAACATATGTACACTATTAGATTAACTATCGAGCCGATTCCCAGATATTATTACTTTTACATCTATAACTAATTAAGACCGAGCCTTCCATCGTAGAGTGGGACCGAAATTCCTGTTCGACTCAATACATTGAGGCTAACAATCTCCCCCGAAGCGAGGTCGTTGTGAACACGGAACGAGGCTTCCTGTATTGACTTCAATAAAATTGAGGCTAACAATCTCCCAAATTGAGTTCATTGATGCCACTCCTTATGAGATAGTGTGATTGCTTTTGTCGGTTTAAGCTCGAGTGTTCTTGTCTTTGTCTTCGTTTGTAATCTTGTTCTTCATGCTTTGCGGGTCTTGACTTTGAGCCTTTGTCATTGTCTTTATCGTCTTTGCCATCTTGCGATCTTGTGTCTCTGGACCACATGCTCATACTTTATGCCATTATCTTGAAAGCTCAACAATCAGAGTTAGCGGAGTGTTTGTCTTAATAATCTTGGCTTTCTAGATAGTTTATGTCTTTCGTTAGTATTGAGCATTTGAATGGGATTGAGGTTGTCGTTACCACCGTTTGACCTGCAGGTTTACGTTAGTGATAAACGAGAAAATTGATTTGAAAATCAATCGACGTGTCACTCGTTAAAGTGTTTTTGTAACACATCGAGGAGTGCATGTTTTTATCAAAATTCATCAACTCAATTCATTTACTGGACCAAATCGATAATCAGTTGTCACAGTTTGATTCATATTAGAATCTCGCAAAGTCACTACCATGAGCTTTGTTTGAAGCTGGCTCAAGCAGGTTTTCCAGGCTTTCATTGTGAGAATACATTAGTATCACTCGGCATGTTCTGGCAAATATCACAATCGTTTTGCGTAGGGACTCTTGATAATAGATTGTGAACCGGATGATGTTCAACAACGTGTTTGAAATGGAATGTCGTCGTAACGGAGATTTTTATTGATCTCTTGGCTCTAGACTCGATTAGTGCATTTTGGTTTTAGTACTCGGAGGCTAGAGCATATTGCAACCTATTCAATATCAACAATCTCGGAGTGAGATGTCAATAGATAACGTGTGTATCTCCGTGACAAATGATACAAGTTTCTGTTGAGAGAAACCCGAATGGCTGGGAAGGGTTGTGCATTGCATCACTGGGTCCATGATGTCGTTTTCAATGTCAGCAATCAACTTGTGATTCTGACAGCATATGTATTGACCCGGTTTCTGCCTTAAGTTGTGTGGAGGGCTTCTTTCTTTAGACCCTTTATCTATACATTTCTTTTTCATTCTTCAACGCCTTCAATGCTTACCAGGACATCATTACTAACACCTTGTTGTGATTGTTCCAGTGTTAGCTCAATCTTAGTCGGTATTATTCCCATATACATTCATCTCCAATCATACCTAAGGACTGCTATTTCTAACTTTGGATTATCCTTAGGTAGATCCTCCGGTTCTGGTTGGATCATAGGATTGATTCCTAACCTAACCACCTTATGACTTCAGAATCGTCGTGAAATTAAGATGTTGTTGTTGGGTATAAGAGAACCATATACCTTTTCTTCAGTACATTTGAGCTCGATTAGATCATATTTTAAATTACATTTTTCCACTTATTTTAAATAATAAACACTTAGTTTTTGAAATACCTTGTGATTAAAATATGTCTTGAAAAATCTGTGGGAGAAATATTTTAGCATGAATGGTTTGGAACATTATGATAATGTTTTGAATACATAAGAATGGTCGTTGTTGATGTATCCAAGAAACAAATGAAAACTTTGTGTTTTTTCGAAAAATCCCCCTCAAAATAGGACCAAAAGAGAAATTGTTGTTCTTTTAAAAAACATTGTGAGGTATGGAGTGTTGAACACACAATTTTTGAAAAGATTATATTTGTCATCGTGAAAATCTTGAAAAAATTGTATCTGACTGTTCAAACTTTTTTTTTTGGAATAAAACCAGATGTGTAGAGGATTTCTCTTCTAACGGTAAGGGTAGCGCACTGAAACGTTACAATTTCCTTTTCTTGAGCTAAAAACATTGGGATTGTCTTGTAAGAACAGCTCACGAAGACGAGAAACGTTAATTTTCGTTGGGAGGATAAGTTATAAACCTTCTTTATTTGAAGTCCGGGTTAATGTACTGATATTTGCACATAAAGCCCATTTTAGGAAAATTAGAAATGAAATGTTTTTGAAACTATTTAAAACTCTCGCTCTCGGACACTTCATTTACACACCCGTGTCAATGTTAATCGACATTTCTAAGCACGTAAATGTTATCGATTCCAAGAGACATGTCGAGAAGATTCTTTTTGGAAATTTTCTATTTTTCTGATTTTGTATTTATTTACCTGTTGTCCTCAGCATTGCTATTTGATGGTGGAATAGTAATTCCAACTCTTGTCGTGATGTAGCTGTCTTGTTTGCTAGAGGAACAACTTTTGGAACCAGCTTTGAACTTGACGGTTCATTGCTGTGGTCGTGAATTCCGAGTTCTGAACGGTTATTATCAGAAGTCATTTGATGAAGAACGAGGCCTAAACTGATGTTAACAGACGTCATCTCTATGAAGACCGAGGCTCGATCTGCTGCGATCAAACGTCTTTTAAACTTTGAGGAACGGGGCCTGAAGTGTTATTTTCAGCAGACACCATTTATCGTTGACGACCGAGGCTTGAACTGTTGTGTTCAAACGTCATTAGACATTGATGACCGAGGCTTGAACTGTTGTGTTCAAACGTCATTAGACATTGATGACCGAGGCTTGAACTGTTGTGTTCAAACGTCATTTGAACATTGAGGAACGGGGCCTGAAGTGTTATTTTCAGCAGACACCATTTGACATTGACGACCGAGGCTTGAACTGCTGTGTTCAAATGTCATCAGAACATTTCATCTTTTGTGAAACCATTCTGGCACTGGTTTCTTAGATATCAGTAATTTCAGCAACCACACTCTGAGATTTTCCTGCTTTTCATTGTATAGTGCATCTGCATTTAGGTCAATTCGTTGTTGCTTTTGACCATTGAATGACGTACCTGCACTTAAACCCAGAGTTTGTTTGCATGCATGAATATGAGGGATATCTACTATTGAACCATGCGCGGGTTCACTGTCAACCTTGCCCGTGCAAGAGTTGAGTAACTTTCCTGTGGGAATCCACCTAAGATGAACATTACTAAAGATTCTACCCGTTGGTTTCCACCTAAGACAAGATCTAGGATTCATTGTTTTCTCAAGGACAGTGGTAGTCTTTTTGTTTGAGAACCTATGTCCTGTGGGGATCTGTCTTTCTGGTTTCTTAGATGCACTTGACTTTTCTACGGGCATATATCTCTTTGTTGTCTTATGGGATTTTGCATCCTTATTCTGTGCAGAGGCACGAGGATTTAACCTTGAGAGGTATTCTAAGACGCATTCATCATGATTTGCACTGTAAAGGCACTTTTTGCATGTAGGACATTGCAAGTCATTGAACTTCAAGAAAGGCTTTTGTTTCCTATGTTCTCCTAAGTGAACATCTTTGTTTGAAACCCGACTACTCATTGATATGTGCCACTTCCTGGTTTTGGTTTGCAACCTTTGCGAGATGTTGGGTAATCTAGTAGGATCAATCATACTAGGTTTTCCATTCACTTCTTTGTCTTTCTGAAGTTGTGCACTTTTCTTAGCTTTCTCTAGGTAGTAGTTATGAACCATGTCATTTGAGCCTACTTTTTCCCTTGGTGACTGAAGTGACACATGCTTTGGGCAATTCCTAGAGGGGCCAGGTGCAATCACATTGGTGTTTCGAACTGCTTGTTTTCTAATCTGAGGCAAATTCCTTTGCTTTTGAGTGACTTGGTTTTAAACAAAACCATCCGTACACATTAGTTTTCTTAACCGACTTTTTGTTTGAAAACTTCTCATTTCAGGAGCAATTTGAAAAAGGAGTCGGTTTTCCTAAAACTGATGGTTTTGGAATTCGTTGAGCATTTGGTTGTCGAACAACAGATGGTTTATTAAACTGAGTTTCCACAGACTTTCCCTTGCAGTTCTCAATGAGTTTCTTTAACTCACTTATTGCTATGTTCTTGTCTTGCATTTGAGCTTTCAAATCTTGTATTTCATGATATTGTTCACATTCTTTTCGATATTACATAGATCCGTTTTCTTGCAAACTGAGTTGGTTTTCATTTGTTCTTTACATTGTTGTAAAGCAAGTTCAAGAGAAATCGAGTGTTTTTCAAGTTTAGAAAAACTTTTTAACAAATTATTATGAACTTCTTTGTTAACAGATTCAGTTTGTTTCGAAAGCTTTTGTGCAAGACATTCACATTCTTTGACTTTATGAAGATATAAGCATTGCAATTCAGTATAAGCATTTAAGTCAGACATAGAATGCAAATAATGAAACATATAACCCCCCCCCCATCTTAGACACCACACTCTTCGAGAAGGTAGATCCTATATGTTTGGAAAAATCAGCCTTCTACTATCAAGTTGGTCAATTCTTTTTCAAGGATTTAACGTACTCAAAATTTCATGCATTTCTGTTTAAGTTCAAGTTCAAAACGAAAAAAAAAAGCTATCATTTTGTTGATTTTATTAGGAAAGAGGCATTAGAAAGGTTTTTATTAAAAGTTCCCCTATCCATGAGCAGTTGGTGGCACCTAAAAATTAATCACTAGTATGTTTAAACACAAGTTCTGGATCAACAATTTCCCTAAAATTGATTGATGTTAATGTCATTTCGTAAAAACTTGTCTACTTTTACTAATGGATTTTGAAACGGGTAGAAAGGCAACGTTTTTAGCAATGTTTGGTTTTGTTCTAACAAACGGTTTTCTCCACATTGTCTTCCTAACTTCTTTTGCGCGTTCCAAATGATAAAGATACTCCAGTGGGGGTGCTTTGAAAATTTCATACAGACTATTTTGTCTAGTGTAATCGTATGGTTTCACTGTGTCTTTATCTAATTTTGATCTACTCTCGTTATCAAGAGTCATGGTCTCTTCCCTATCAGGGGCAAATCTATTTGCAGGATCAGAAGTATCATATGGGATCTATACAACAAGGCTTCTCAGATTTGTGCTTTCTTGAAGGTACCTTGGATTAGCAAAGGGTTTGGCCTACATTATATGTCGAGCATTTGGGGGTGCTAACATATGTATTGGGCTGAAATTGACTGATTAGAGTATAAACACATTCATCAAAAACTTTAATTGTTTGTCCATTTCAATCATCTTGTCAATATCTTTATCTTCCTTAACTTTTAAATCCGAAATGACCTTTGTGTTCTCTTTGAGATAACCTTTTTAGTTTTGTGACTTTGTTAAAAGACTCTTTTTGACTAACTCATCGTGTTTCTGATTAAGAACTGAAATTTCATAGGCTTTTGTTTTTAAACCTTCTTTTATTTCAATGTCTTTTAGAGCTAATAGTCCTAGAGTTTCATTTAACTTTGTTTGAAGAATTTCATAATCAATCGTCCGGTCATTAAAGGCTTTGTACTTCTCAAACTCATTCTGTTTGTTCTGAAGTGCAATCAGGACAAAATATCCCGACAACTAATAGCTCCCCAGAGCACTATTGGCCTCATCAAGGTTAGTTTTGCCACTCTTCCATTTCTTGAGTCAATGATGCGTTTGCTTTCTTTAATTGCTTTAAAATCGTTTTGTTTTCCTCCGTTCATGTTAAATTAGCAATTAAATTAGCAAGCGCAACACGCTCATCAGCACATTCTGCAGCATGTTTCTCAGAATGTTGTCTTTCAGTCGGCAACAAAATCTTCTAACATTGTTTTGTACCTGTTCCAATGGTCGTATCATTAGACTTGATTCTGCAGTATAGACTTCCTGAATCTTTGCCATGAAACGTAATGTGATTTTTATTTCCTGCTTATCAATCTCTTCTATCTATACGATACCACTGCTTGTTTCATCCCTGAGATCCTGTAATCGATGATTGAATCTCTTGACCTTGCATGTGGAATCTGACTGTTCTTTCACTCAACTTTTTCACGTCATTCTTAAGTCTTGCTCAGACTTGCTCTTTTTAGTTACATTGCTCAACTGGAGTTCATGTTCTGGATTGATTGTTATCCTTGAATGAGGTGGAGCTGTCATTTTAGTGTAATCTCTGAAGTTTTTCTTACTTCTCGATCTGATGAAAAAGATCTGGAATAAAAAAATCGTGGGGCTTAATCATGTCAGAGTTAATGAACATTTGAAACTTGTGCTTTTGATCACACTTAGAGCGGATTTGGAATCCATCTCGTGAAGTGTTTCCTGCATTGAGTTGTGTTTCTAAGTCTATTCTATGTGTTAGTTGAGATAACTGAAAACTGAAGGTTCTGGACACTATCACCAAGCGTTGTGCAAAGCTGTTGATACATATACAAACCAGAGAAAGTCTGTCTTTCGAGAAAAGTGAGTGGTTGATTTAATTGCATTTAATTTGTTCAAGGAGTTTCTTGAGAATCTTTGCTTGCTTTCTGCAAGTTTTCTTGCTGTATCTTCTGGTTCCTTAACACATGAACCCGAGATGAAAGTATTCTTTGTTTTCCCATTTTAACTGTGAATTATGAAGTGTGGAAAATTGTTGGATCTTAAGTGGATATGAGTGATTGATGGTTGTGGTTGTGTAAGCAATTCTCGTCCACGGGCGATGTACACGTCTATGATTAAAACTGATAAATGAATTAACAGGATTTTACAAAATCAATAGAAAACCGTGAATGATTTGCTTCGGAATCAGCGGCCAATGATTTAATTGTTTAAAAACAGATAATTGTCTGGCTAGGGTTACAGCAGATTGTTTAAATAGGCTCACCAATCTGAAACGGGCCAAAAAATACAGATGGGCGTGAGTAGAAAAAACAGTGTAACACAAATTCCAAAAAACTGAAAAATGTCAATAAATCATAGTAAACGATGGTTTTAGGCCTCGAAAAATCCTTAACTAGCCAAAGGGTGGTTACAGCGGCTTTCGTCTCGTTTTTCTTTTTGACTTGAGAGTTCACGGGCCTGAAACGGACTTACGGATCAAAAGTTATGGTTGTTTTACTGAAACCCTTTTCTTCACACAAGATTTCTAGACAAAACGCAGTTGCTATTCTTAACCAAAACGCATTGACTTCTTGAATCAAAACGCAATTCACATGACTTTTTAACCAAAACGGCAATGACTTTTTAACCAAAACGCAATGAACTTTTTACCCAAAAAGCATGACTTTTTGACACAAAGCAATGAAATTTTTACCCTCAAACGCCCAACCCATGTCACCCCATATCTCTCCCTACCCCCCCAAAACCCGCCCCCCCCCCCCCCAAACAGCCCCCCCACCCCCTTTTTTACCAAAGCAATGACTTTTTACCCAAAACGCAATGACTTTTTACCCAAAACGCAATGACTTTTTACCCAAAACGCAATGACTTTTTACCCAAAACGCAATGACTTTTTACCCAAAACGCAGTGACTTTTTAGGTCAAAACGCAACAAAAATAAAAAATTTGGGCAGAGTATTCCTTAGTCAAAACGCAATATATGTCTTCAAAACGCAACCTGCAATCAAAACGCAATGAACCAAAACGCAACCAATGTCAAAACGCAACCAAGAAAAAATCAAAACGCAACAAGAAGAAATCAAAACGCAACAAGAAAAAGTCAAAACGCAACAAGAACTTTTCCAGTTTGTCAAAACGCAACCTAGAAAAATACGATTTTTTTCACCAAAAATCGCCTTTATCACCCTTTTTTGACATTTTAACCTTGATTTCTCTTGCACACAATTAGGCTACCGGATGCTAGATCTTGACTTAATACATAAAACATTCACAATCTAGCACAAAAATTCGGGTTTGATTTTTTTCTATTGACTTATTTTTAACCACGAATTTGATCTTGTTGAACCACACGAATCAACCACGAATCCACACGTAGCTCTGATGCCAATTGTAGGATCCCGATAACACTTCACTTCATACAATCGATCACGAATCGGAACTAGAAATGAGAAAGAAAGAAAAGATTGAGTTGTTAGAGAGGAGAAAGAGGAGAGACCCACCCCCACCCCCCCCCCCCCCCCCCCCCCCCCTAAATGAGAGAAAAAGTGAAAAGATATTTTTAGATATTTGAACAAACTTTACTCATTTTCTAATAGAAAAGAGAAAAGAGTTTATATACCCCGTCGCGTTAAATGACGCGCGTGATATTTAACTAGGACCCGGGCTCGGGTTTTGCTTGGGATTAAACCCGAAACATATACAATATTAGATTAACTATCGAGCCCGATTCTCGATATTATCCTATTACAACATTAACTAATTAAAGACCGAAGCTCCATCGTAGAGTGACCGAACTTCCTTGTTCGACTCAATAAATTGAGGCTAACAGGAGGTTGAGGTGGTGGTTTTTAGTGGGGGGGAAAAATGGGGGGTTTTTTTGGATGGTGGACTTGAGAGATTTTCAAGAGGTGTGATTGGTGATAATGATAGAGTGATATCTAAAAAAGGAAGGCTTTGAAGTGGTTAAGGGTTTAAAGGTCTAGGAGGGACATCCAAGATGTTCTCAAGCAAAGGGTTCAAAGTTTGAGGAGATGTTGGTTCATGAGAGGATGAAGGAGAAGTTTGAAGTTTTGATTGAAAATAAGAAGATGTATTATCTTGGCTTGAGGAGGTTTGATTTGTGGATGGAGTTTTTGATGGTGCATTTGGAGGAGTTGGAGATGAAGAAGTGGTGGTAGGAGAAGGTGTAGTGGTGACTTCTTCATCACTAGAGATGTTGAAAAAATGTTGTTAGGAGGGCTTTGGTTAATTTTATTTGCTTGGAAGGGTTTGAAGAAGATAAGCATTTATGGAATTCATGTAGATTTTGGTTGAGAAAGATGAAGATGATAAGAAGAATAGAAGAGTTCTTGTTTAGGTGGAAAAGAGAGTTGATTTCCAAGAGGTAAGGCATGGGGTTTGAAGCTTTAGATTCCAAAAATTGTTTATTAAAAAGCAAAAATCAGCTAGGCCTAGATGGGATAGTGGTCAACTGCACAGATTATCAGGTGGTCACAGTAGAAGAATCCGTGACCCCTGATGGCGGTCCCTTAAATATCTGGCGGTCCCAAATATATTAGGGGGCCGCCCAGTATTTAAAGGGGCCGTTTTCTGGAGACAGAAAATTTTCCAGTTTTTCTTGAAAACCTATAAAACTTTCTCTTATTTTTGCAGTCAATTCCATTTCATCATGTAATAATCAAGCATATAGGACTAAGCATCCTAAGTTCAATCAAGAATGCACATATATATGGGCAAGTTGACAAGTTCATAAGCATGCATAATATTTTAATTATAACTAAAATGTATCAAGGTGCATGCAAGCATTGGTTTAGGATGATAAAATTGAAAGATTATCCATGGCAAGCTAAGTTGCCCATACTACATACTAAATTACTAATAAGTAGCATAAGATCAAACACCCAATCATAATAGGTTAGTAAATAAATAGAATAATATTGTCATAAAGCAATTTACCTCATTGCTTACTTCCCTCATGTTTCTCATAACTTTCTAAGATTTTGTCCGATTGACCTTACTCACCACGATGCTCATCTCTTAATTGCACTTGACGGTTGATGATTTCGGTTTGGCGGGTGTAAAATGGTTCAGGTGTGGAGTCAATGTTAGTGGCTTTTGAAAATGGGACAGAGGAAACTTGATTTGGTTAGGGAATTGGAATAACTGAATGGGGAGGCGTGCTTGCACGCTGAGGGGTTCCCATTCGTCATCATCATCGTTGAGATGAGTTGAGGATGGTTGATCGAAGTCGGAAGATGAAGAAGTGGATCGACGACCTCTTCTCGTGCCACGATCCCTTCTTGGTTTTCGCTCTAGTTGAGCGGCAAGAGGAGTCATGACACGATCGTACAAGACATAGGACTCGTTCTTCAACTCGGGATATTCACTAATGATGAAATCAAACAAGCGGGTTAATAGCATACCATAAGGTAGAATCAACCTAGCTTGCTTGGTAACCCACTCCATTCGTTTTGCCATGAAGTAGGCAAGATTGAATTTTTCGGAGTTTGCAACGCAATAAAGCATATAACAAAGACATGCGGGGACGTGATCCCGATTACCCCCCAAACAGAAAACATTTTCCTGAATTATTTCTTCTAAAGGTTTCAAAGTTGACACAATTTCACGAGTGAGAATTTGATAATTTTGAACCTCAATTTCTTCTTGATGACGAATGCGAGTGACTTGACCTTCTCTATCTTCTCGAACATACGAGATGATATCATCGAAAGAGACTGGGAGGTTGGTTTGAATGGCCTTCCCGAAGGGCACATTATACCAACTCATCAAGTGACCTAGGTCTAAGACCACGCACCCTCACAAGGGATTCTGAGATTTGAACAAAGTCTTAAGACAAGATGAGAAGTATTGGGTTTTGAATGACATATTCATACAAAAACATTTGACTTAGTCGGTATAACTAAACGATACTGACTGTAAAACTCAAGAATAAAACGAGGGACCAATTGTTCATTGATTTCAGAAGACATCAAAAACTCGAAAAATGAAAACAATGATCGAACATATCTAAGATCCGTAATGTTATCAAAAACCACAGACCTCGTGAAATGTACGTTCTTCAATGCTTTCTTAGTTTTTCTTTTATTGGAGAACGAAATAGTGTGAAATTTGAAGAATATAGTGTCTTGTGTTTTGTAATCTTCAAAAGATTTGCGAGGCATTGTCACCTAGAATAAGATAACTACATCACATTTTAATTGTATTTTACTTGTATAATGTCTTGAGTTCTTGCTTAGTGTGAGCCTATATGCTACAAAAATGTGGAGTAACGATTAATCGCCCTAAGTATAACATCTAATGAGTTCTCAAAACGGCTTCCTTGGTTTGATTTACTCAATCAAAACAAGTTCGAAAATACATTATGAATTATGTATTCGAAATTTGTTCATGAAGGTACATTGTACTGAAAACCGTTTTTAGGTTGTCATTGGACAATGCATAAAAACAATTTTTTGATGTTCCGATACGTGAGTGATTAGAAATAAAATTGGGGTTTATTGTTCGAAAATCAATTTTTCAACAAGTTCACTACATGAATGCAAATCCATTCTACGGGTAAGCCATATTCGTTTATTCATTGTTATCTAGTATTCTTTAATTGCACAAAATCAAAAGGAAATTGAAAATCCCAGTTTTAATTTTTGGGTCCACTCAAATGAAAGAAAACAGATGAAATGACTTAATTGTGATCTTTGTGAATTAGGATTGATTATGAGTGTTGATTTGAATCTCAATTGTAGTTTAATGATTGATTTTTGAGTTTTGGTATGTTTTAGTCGTGTTCGTCGCTACCAGCAGCGTAAATGAGTGTTCTGTTTGTGTTTGAAGAAAATTTTTGGTTTAAGTGTCTAACAATATAGTCTGCTGGATGGCCGGTCCCATATCTGCTTGCGGTCCCATATATATTGGGGGGGCTTTATATGGGGGCCCCCACCTCCTTCCCCCCCCCCGCCCCCCGCCCCCCCCCCCCCCCTCCCCACTCCCCTCCCTTCCCCGCCCCCCCCCCTCGCCTTATCCCGTCCTCCCCCCGACCCCCCCCCGCCCTTAGGCATTAATTTTGAACTTTTTTTGACAACATTTCACGAAAAGGAGTGACAGATTAATTTGCAATTTCGCGAATTAACATGCTTAAGTAGTTCGAATGATGTTTTTAGGGTTGTCACGACACGGAATGGAACACGGACTAGAATTGAACAGAAAGAATGAGAAGTCGTACTTATATGTTTATTGGATGTGTTCATCATTCTAAACCAAGACGTAGTAGTTAAACGGTTCAACGTTTAAGGGAGTTTAGTAAGAAATATCGGCGATGTATGTCGCGGACTCGACACTTTTTCGATTGAGATATGGTCCTTTTGGACCATTATCACGAAGTAAAGTGGTGACGTATTTCGATGTTGTTCGGTGCGAGATGATGACAACGGGTTTTTTTTGCTAAAGGTTAATTTCACGCCTTTATTGTCGCACCATGATGGGAACGTTGTCGAGTCGTACGTCGTAGTCGATGAGAGCTTGTTTCATCCATAGTGCTTGTTGACATGCCTTTCTGGCGCTTACGGTAGTCACTTCGTAGGTCGACTTGACAAGGAGCGGTTTGTTTTTCGAGAACAGATGTCAAACAACATCCCACGAACGTACAAATACCGCTAGTGCTCTTTCGGTCCACATAATCTCCCGCATGATCAGAGTCGGCATATACTACGGTTTCTATGCCGGTCCCCTTAGGATACCATAATCCTAAGTGCGTAGTGCCTTTAATGTATCGGAAGATACGCTTAACCGCTTCAAGGTGAGAGTTTTTATGGGTTTTTTAGATTCTTTAGACAAATTTCTTAAGCATTTCTTTATTGTTAACTTAGATTGATTAAAGAATATACCGTCTTCCATTTGTTTAATTTGTAATCCAAGGAAGAAGTTAAGTTCACCCATCATGCTCATCTCGAACTCGTCATGCATGATTTTGGCAAATTCATCACACATGTCTTGACAAGTCGAACCGAATATAATGTCATCGACATATATTTGAACAATGATGAGATTTGAACTTTTCTTCTTAGTAAAAAGAGTGTTATCTACCATTCCCATTTTATATTCATGTTTAAGAAAAGCTTTTAATCTATCATACCAAGCTTTGGGTGCTTGTTTAAGACCATATAAAGCTTTCTTTAATTTATAAACATGATCTGGTTTTTCGAAATCAATGAATCCTGGAGGTTGTGCCACGTATACCTCCTCATTGATAAAACCGTTCAGGAATGCACTTTTTACATCCATTTGGAATAATTTAAAATCTAAGGCGCAAGCATAAGCTAATAATATCCTAATAGACTCAAGTCTAGCAACCGGGGCATAAGTTTCATCATAATCGATGCCCTCTTGTTGGTTGTATCCTTGAGCAACTAATCTAGCCTTATTTCGAGAAACAACACCGTTCTCGTCTAACTTATTTCTAAACACCCACTTAGTTCCTATAATTGTCATATTCTTAGGTTGTGGAACTAACTCCCAAACGTCGTTAGCAATGAATTGATTTAATTCTTCTTGCATGGCGACTATCCAACTTTCATCTCCTAAGGCTTCATTTACATTCTTAGGTTTTATAGTTGATATAAACAGTAGAAGTTACTTTGGTTTTGGGCTTGTGATCTAAGGGTTCTTTGGTTGAGGTTTCCTATAACATTTTCTAAGGGATGGTTCCTAGATTCCTTAATATTGACTATTTCGTCAATCTCTAATGTTTCATCCTCAACAATATTTTCTAGGTTTTTCTTTTTGATTTCCCTAATAGCTTCTTCTTCATCTAGATCATCATCCACCAAGGGTGATGTCTTAGAGGGTGGAGGAGTTTCATCGAATGTCACGTTGAGTGATTCTTCGATTTTCCTAGTGTGTTTATTAAGAATGATATAGGCTTTACTATTTTGGGAGTAACCTAGAAAGACACCTTCGTATGACTTTGGGTCAAACTTGGTAAGGTAGTCTTTAGTGTTTAAAATGAAGCACTTGCTTCCAAACACTCTAAAATAATCTAACGTAGGTTTTCTACCTCTTAAGAGTTCATAAGGTGTTTTTCCTAGAATGGCTCTAATGAGAATTCGGTTGAGAATGTATGTTGAAGTATCTACGGCGTTACACCAAAACTTTTATGGTAACGATTGCTCGTTCAACATGGTTCTACTCATTTCCTGAAGTGTCCTATTTTTCCTTTCAACCACGCCATTTGATTGAGGAGTGCGTGGAGCCGAGAAGTTATGAGTAATACCATTGGCATTACAAAATTCTCCAAATTGTACTTCATTATCAAATTCTCTACCGTGGTCGGTTCTTATTGACACTATTGTACATCCTAATTGGTTTTGGATTTTCTTACTAAATATTTCGAATTGATCGAAAGCTTCGGTTTTATTCTTAAGAAATCTAGTCCAAGTATACCTAGAGTAGTCATCTATTATGACTAAGGTGTAGCGGTTTCCTCCGTAACTCCGTACGGCGGATGGGCCAAAAATATCCATGTGGATAAGTTCTAAGAATCTAGTCGTTGAGACTATGTTCTTAGCTTTGTGACTAACGTGAGCTTGTTTTCCAATTTTGCAAGCATCACAAAAATGTTGATCAAACTTAAACTTAGGTAAGTTTCTAACTAATTCCTTAGAAGCTAACGATTGAATGAGATGCATATTTGCGTAACCTAATCTTCTATGCCACAAGGTGGAATTCTCATCAATCGCTGCTAGACAAATTTGATCCTTTTGCTTATTTCCTAATTTCATCACATGTAAGCCTTTCTTCCTAATACCTCTACCTATGACTTTACCGTTCTTAGTGATTTCACTATCATGTTCAGAGAAAGTTACTTTACACTTATTATCACATATTTGTCCTATACTTAGCAAGTTAAATCCTAGGTTATCAACATGTTCTACATTATCTATTTTGAAAGAGTCATTAGAAATCGTACATTTGCCAATGATGTTACCGCAAAGATTACTACCAAAAATGACATTACCTCCATTGTATGCCTTGTAAGTGGAGAAGAGTTTTCGGTTACCCGTCATATGTTTAGAGCATCCGCTATCCTTGATCCATTCGTCGGGCTCCAAGTCGACTCCAAGGCATATCTATTTATATAAGACAATAACTCAAACATTTGGTCCCCAATATCTCATGGGGGTCAAAGTTGTTGTGCCAAAACATCCCTTGCATTTGATGCAATTGGTTGGGATGTGGTGAATGGAAGACACATTTCCCATGGCATGTAACTTTGTCATGGAAAGTTGTTCCAAGTTACAGGAATGCCATGAGGTTGTTTTAATGAACCAACTTGTTTCTTGGTTGCGGTGTTTTAGGACGTGATTAATTTATTATTGACTCTTCTAGGAGTGGAGTTTTGTCTAAAGTTTTGTTTTTGAAAATCCAACTCCGGGTTTTGGACATGGTTATAAAATGTTTGACTTCATTGTCACCTATCTACGGAACTGTAACTTTGTTTACATTTATGTTGTTGTGGTCTAGAAACAATATAGATTTTTGAAAAGAAAAACACTTTTCTCAGATATTGGTGTCTCTGGTGGCGGTCCCTTATTTACTTTGGGGGCCGCCTGAACATTAAGGGGCAGCCCATGTTTATGGGGTCGTCCCTATTTAAGGGACCTCCATCAGAGGACGCCTTTTTCTGAGTTTTTACAAATTTTATTTCCTTTGTTCACCAGATGATGCTTTCAAATGAATTAAACCCTAAAACATATTTTATCACCGGTGGGTTTTGATTTCTTAGCATTTTATTCAAGCAATGCTGTAATCTTTGTCCATATTTATATTAATCTAGTGGGTTCATCTTTGAGTTTTTCATTTCATTTTGAGTACAATGTCACTACACATTCGAGATCAACTACCTTGTTTTTCTGATTATGGATAATTTATCTTTTATATTCTCTAAGATCATTTTCTAAGGTACTTTAGTGGCTTTTTGTCTTTTGTTTTTAGTGATTATCTTTAGTACTCATTTTTACATAATTTATCATATTCGTGTCTAAAGTTATTCATCAATTGATGGTTTTCCTATCACTAAAGTAAGTAGGATTCGGAACAACCTCACTTGATGACATGAGTACAAGACTTGTTCGTCTTTACCTTCTCATCTCTTCATTCACCGCTATCGATCAAGAACCTCCGACAAAGGCTCTTTGGTTCTTGTCTTTCAGGGTTTTGGACATTCTTCAATAAGATGATTTGGATCGTCGCATCTAAAACATTTTCTATCATTTTTACTGGTCTTGTCATCACGGCTTCTTTGGAACGTCTTTTTGTCGTTTTGAGGTTGTCTCACGAATCTACCTCTTCTCTTAAAGAATTTCTTGAAGTCTTTTACCGCCATGGCATACTCTTCGTCTTCACTACCGGAAGTCGAACACTCTTTATCACTAGATTCTTTCTTAGACTTTCATGCAAGAGATTATCTTTCAACTTTTGCTTTGACTATTTCAGAATCTTTCTTGATGATCATCCCGTGGACTTTGAGGTTTCCAATGAGCTCATCAAGAGATAGTGATGTCAAGTCTTTTAATTCTTCAATTGCCGTGGACCTTTGATCACAATTTAGAATGTAGAGTTCCTAAGGTAACTTTCTGACGTAGTTCTTACTAGAATTAATCCTTCATCAAGAGCTTTATGACTGTAATAATTGTAGTAAAATCTCGCAAATGCATTATCTTTGATTCGTCTTCAGAAATGACGAATTGTTCATATTATTGGACCACATAGGTCGATCTAATTATCTTTGTCTTGGACTATACCTTGATGGGTGAGTAACAGGTTTTTTCATTTCTTTGCCGTATTAAACATGAAAAAATTCGTTTATATTCTTTTTCTAGGCAAAGCGTTGTCAAATATCCATTTTGGCTTCATTTTTTTTGCATGCCTTTCTTAAGTTCATCCGTTTGTTTTTAAAAAAGGGATACCTCATCAAGTTTTGGATTACTGGATTTGAATTATAGGTTGAAAATCACCATTGGTTAATTAACATGCCAAAAGATCTAGTTCTTTTGATTTGATCATATGTCTCGAATTCTATTTTTCCAATAATTAAAACTATCGCTTTCAAAAAGTGGTGGTCTTTGCATAGATTGCCCTTCTAGATATTTGTCGGAATTCATAGATCGGTCCAAGCTTTAAAATACAATATATTTTGAAAATCTTGAGTAGCCTGGCTCTGATACCAATTGTAGAAACTAGAAGGGGGGTTGAATAGTTTTACCGGTTAATTATCGTTTTAAAAGTTTTCTTTGAAATAGTATGGTTCGTGATTGTATGTAAGTCAAACAACAATAATGAATCACAACTAAAACTATCTAATAATGCAAGTTAAATAAGTAAAGAGTTATAGATAAGGAAACGATCAACCAAGTCACCGAGATTTATAGTGGTTCGAAACGAAGCAAGTCTCTTGTTCCTACTCCACTCCCGGCACTCACTCGGAGATTTCACTATGTCAACAAGCTCACTTTAGGCGGAGAAAACCGTTTACACGTCGCTTACTTTCTTTTCCGACACTAAGCTAGATGTCGAGTCCTAATCTTAGCTAGAACCAATCTAAGACTTCACTAAGTCTTCAAACACTCCACAAGTCTGCACTCTTGGATTGACACATAGATCCAAATCTCAACAAGATACAATTTATCACACTTGATCCAATTAATACATTCAAACACAAAAAATAATCTAATGAATGTTGTGAGCTTGAAGAGGAGAAGAGAGAAAAGTTCAACTTGATAACAATTCGTATGTAGAAGAATACGATTGTTCTTCTCTTGCACTTGATTAAAAGGTAAAGAAGGGAGGAAGAAAGGAATTAATCACTTGAAAACAAAACAAGTGTATGTTTGTGATCAAGTTATGTGTTTTAAAAAGAAAAGAAAGAAGAGAGAAAAATAGATCTGATGAATTTTTGGCAAGGAAAGTCTGATTTTAAAATGGTGACCAGTTTTATAGGGGACAAAAAGTTAAGCGTGCTGGTGGCGGTCTCGGCGGCCCTTTATATATAAGGGGGCCGCCACTAGACTCCGCTCCCTTTTTTGTCCTTTTGTGGTGAAGGTTTTATTTGTTATGAAACCTTCCATTTAGGGGGGGGGGGGGATTTGAATTTCAAATTTTATGTTTTTAATAAAACATTTCTGTTAATTAATAAATAATTTGTTTTTATATTTTTATAAAAACATTTTTATAGAAGTATATGATTTAAGAAAATATTTCTTGGATCACTATATGTTTTTGATTGTTTATCAATACCTAGGATTAATCATAGAAATAGAATTTTATGATTATTAATTTATAAACGTTTAATTTTATCGTAAACGTTTTCACATTTTGTTATTATCAAAACATTGAGAGGTCAAAAAATATAAATAACGTTTTTGGACATTATTTGTATTAACAAAATGTTTGATTTAGGATTCTATTTCTACAATTAAAAATGTAAAAACAAGGAAAAGCAAGCCTAAAACGAAAACAATTAAAGTTAAAACACGAAAAACGATAACGGGATCTAAACCCGAGCTTTAAAAAACTAAATCTCCAAATTTAAACCCTACAAAAGCAAATTTAATTTTTAAATGTCCTAAATGATTAAAAATAATTTTAGAAAAAAGAATTATATTTTTTTGACTTTTATTTTATTTATTATGAATTAAAAACAGTTTTAATCTAAATTAAATATTAAAAATATTAAACTAATTATGAAAAATCTGAAAAAATCACAAAAAGTACTTTGAGGTAAGCTAATCCTAAGAAAAATAAAATGGGGTAAACAACTTATGGGAATAAACTGTTAATAAGCAAAAAGGGCTGAATGCTTAAATGGCCAAAAAGGGGTTAAATAATAAATGTTGCAAAGTCTAAACGAAAAAGTCCCAAGGGCGAGTGGTAGCAGAGTGTGGTGTTAAAACTGGGTTGAGGTTGCGTGAGGTGAAGGGTTCGAGCCTAGCTCACCCTTGACTTTCCAATTTCCCTAGTTTTTTTTATATTTTTAAAATTAACTTTTTGGAAAAGCTAAATACAACTAAAATAAGAACTTTTTGTAAAATAACTTTTTCTGAAACTCAAAAATAAGCTCAATGGAAATGGCTTATTAAGGCTTAAAACTTATTAACAATGGCTAAGACTTGATTGGCTTTCAAGGACTTCTATAAGCTATAGAAAAACTGACAAGATGAAAACAAGCCAACCCTAAACCCAATAAGCCTAAAGGACTAGAGATTATATAGCTGTCAATTAGCTTGACTAAGCGACAATGTAGCTCAACAGTACTAACTAAGAGTATAGTAACCGTCAGCTTAATTCTAAAAATGTTAGGGATTCTCTAAGCTTTTATAAGCACAAAGACTAAACCATAGCTGAGGGTTATCTATCCTAGGACAAAAATAAGCACAAAGGGCTAAAATAAGCTTAAATAATAAGGTGATAAGCTCTTTAAACCTCAAAACAGTTTGCAACTTTTAGATTTAAAGGGAATTCTAGCACCTTAAAGCACTACTTTTGACACAGAAAATAAGCTTCAAAAAACTTATATCAGAACTTAAAAACCTAAAACAGATAAAGTCTAACCACTAAGGAACACATAAAAGCTAATTTTAAGAATTTTAAACTAAAAATAAGCTAGAAAAGTAATCTGTCAAAAGTGACAATTAAGACTTAAATATTTTTGGCTTTTTTTGATTTTTTTGACACAAACTGAAAACTACGAACAAGGACTCAAGTTATTTGACAATTTAATTGTTATTGGACTTGTTTTGAAACCAAAATTCAGTTTAAAGAGTAGTTTTAGAAATTCACCATTAAGCTAAAAAAGTGAATATATTATTCTATGAAATTTTGCAAATAAGCTCAAAACTCTAAAACATTGCTAAAAACATGATAAAACTGATTAAACCTACTACTTAGACTATGATTAAGCTTAAACAAGTTGACTTATTAGCAAAGAGTGGCCTTAGCAGTTTTTACTTGAGGCTAAACAGTTAATCCAAACACCTCTTTAAATCCTTAGATTCAATTTATAACCTTAAACATATCTAAATAAGCCATGCTTTGATACAACAGATTTAGTTCTAAGCATTTTAAAGACTTTTAAGCTAAAACTAAGGAAAATTAAGCACTCAATAATAAGCTAACACTAATAAGCTATTTAAACTACTAAAATGACAGATATATTGAAAACTTAAATAGACTTTAAACTGAGCTATAATCTAAGTATATTAGGCTAAATTAAAACTGAATAAGCACAAATATAAAGCAATAAGCAATAATAAGCAGTATCAAGCAGTAAATAAGCACTAAAATAAGCAAACAGTAAATAAGCAAATAAAATTGAAAAATGAAGACTTACAAATCCCTATGCTTAAACAAGGGCTTAAGTGGCTCTTAGAGCTTATCAACAAGCTCTAGCTTATCATAGATAAGCTAGTGTGGTTATAAAAGCCCTTCTAGGTTTGGCTTTTCTTCCAAAATAAGCTGAGGTATTTGAGGGTGAATTTTGATGAAGTTGTCTTAAGCACTTAATAGTTTAAATAGTTTTTAGTAAAACAGATTAAACAAGGATAAGGACTTATTAGAGCTTAACAAACATTTTTGAAACATAAAGTGCATAAAAACACAGGATTTTAACTTAAAAACATAAATTTCATTAAACTTTAAAACAATACAAGGCTTGAAAAGGAAATTACAATAAACTTAAAAGACTTAAAGAAAACTTAAATAAGCTGTAAATTACAATAAAAAGCTACTAAAAAAACTAGATGCCCTTGGCTGCCAATGGTCTTCTCTTTTATAGCCGAATGAGAAGGGTCTAGGTCTTGAAGGTGTGTTTCTTGTCTGAGTAAGCTCGAAGTCTTCATCATTAGCATCCAATTTATATTCTATTCACTAAGTTCTTTGACATCCTTGCCTTGGTTTTGTAACTCCCCCAAATCTGGGTGGGCAGCGGAATATTGAATATCGAGGGCGTTACTTCATAGGATCTAAATAGCACAAGTTATGAGAACGAACACTAAACGTGTATTTTAAAAGGATACATTGATTACCAAATACTTGTTCATTGCATAAGATCGTGGCTTCAAATTGTTCAACAATATAAGTTAAAGTTTTTGGATTATAACAAATGTTCCCAAAAAGTAATATCGCCCCAATTTCTTAGTACTGACTCTCCAAAGAGTTACCAACCAATGTATCTTGGCACCAACGTACCATATTTGACCTGAGCATAAAAACATGCTTAAAACATCAACATAAAGTTGTGAATTCATAGGTTTATGTAAATTGATGAAGGACTATAAGATTTCATAAGTGTTATGATAAGCATCAGATTTCGCAAACATCATTAAATAGTTACTTATGTTTTCTAAGCTCTGACACTGAAGCTCGACATGTATGGAATGCTCATAAAATGCAAACATGTGCCTGTAAATTGATGTTCTAACCGCAACATCAAATCCGACATGGTATAGGTTTGTTGTTGGCAACAACCGGCACAGTGAAACGCTTACTCACCCAAATGGGGATGTCAATCCCGAATAGATCTATTTTATAATCACTTCGCGTAACAATCCAGTTTAATTGAATAGTTCATAATTTTTAATGGGGCTCAGTGGTTATCGCTACTTAGGGCCAATCTGTAATCCTTAGTATAATTTGTACACTTGCGTCCAATTTGTAAAACTAAGATGTTATACCCAAAAGATGTAAAATCATTTAAATAATTGTAAAAAATAGGGCTATGAACTCACCTTAGTAAGTAGTCCTCTGAAAATGGTAAATATATCCAAGTAAAAGAATCACACCGTCAAATACCTAAGTAAATACACGTAGTCTTAGTCTACAAGTTTAGGCTAATGACTTAATGCATAAAACATACAAATAAATTGCTAGTTATATATATATGTTGATCCCTGTGTAGAGGTGAAAATGTTTATTTATTTGTCTTTACTTGTTGGGCTCTTGGGATGGTGTACGATTACAGAAGTTCAATGTGTTATGTTATTAAATTAAATTATACATATTTTTAAGTCGTGGTTTAACTGAATTTACTATCCAATAAATATTAATACGTCGAATCGTTAAGTGCTATCAAGATCACCCTTTCTCATGAAATACCCTTAGATTTTCTATATTTACAAAAACAGTCTCTATGTTTATGAAATATAATATTTTAATCCCCTCGGTTTCCACATTTACACCTTTAGTCCTTTTACTTAAGAAAAGTACACTTTTGGTCCTTGTACTTTCAAACAGTCCCTTAAGTTTCAGAATTGACAGAAATAGCCCCTAGACTTTATAAAAATAGTTTTTGGCAGTTTCTACCCTAAGTTTCCATTTTTGACACTTTTAGTCCCTTAACTTACAAAAATTACTTTTTAAGCCAATTTAAGTGCTAACAAGTGGCAATAAGTTTTATTAAGCTCCAATAAGCCATATAAGCTGTGGCAGCTTATAAATAAGCTCGGATGAGCTTATTTAGGCTTATTGGACCTTATTGGGCCTGTTTAAGGTTATTAAGAATTTAAATGCCAATTTAAGTTTTCAAGGGTACATATGCCTCATTAAGCGTATTTAATATTGATTGGCTAAAAAATATAGCTCCGGATGAGCTTATTTTGAGTTTATTCCAGATTATTGGGATCGCTAGCCCAAATACTATTAACCCGGTAAGAATCAAAAGAACAATTAAAGTTTTTTTGACTTGATCCAAACTTAGTTTTCTTGCCTCATTAAGATTTATGGGACTGTTTTATGTGTATCTTAGCTATTGCATTATTCTATAAGCCAATAAGCTCTCGGCATAGGTTTTTTGGCCCTTATGAAGATCGTTAAGGGTTTTACATGTTAGGCTTGCTCAAATTAAGGTCCATTAGCACTTAATAAGCCCATAAATTCGTATAAGCTCTCAATTAAGCTGTTCGAGCTTATTAGGGCCGTTGGGCCTGGATTGGGCCTCAGTAAAGGTTACCAAGCCCGATAAGGGTCCTATTTAGTTTCTAGGGCTTATTACTAATCCTTGTAGTTCAATAAGCTCCTCCAAACTTCAATAAGCTAATGGAGCTTATTAATAAGTCGTGGGTCCATCTTAAAGGGCTGTAGGGCCTGTTTGGCTCGTCCGTGGGCTGTCGGGCCCAATAGGCTCATTAAGGGTCCGTTTAGTTTATTAAAGATTTAATGAGGTTTTGTTAGGGTTCGTTAAGCTCCCAAGCCCTCGTGTAAGTATTTCAATCCCTAAAATAAGCTAAGCCATAAGCCATGCTTAGTCCTTGGTGGGCTACGTGGCCCAACAGTAGGTATATGTGTCCACTGTGGGTGCATATGGTTCGTGTTTATGGTGATTAACCATAAGCTAGTTTACTCCTTCCCAAGCCTCGCCATGCAAGCATTTAATAAGTTAGTATACTCCTTCCCAAGCCTCGCCATTTTGATTTCACGTAAAGTTTACGTCTTGTTTTCGAGTATAGGTTGACATCTTTTTAGCACCACACAAGAGATAATATACATACGTACATGCGTATAACATGTATGTTTTGCCTTTTAGCATGTATAAGCCCTCGTTAGTTTATGATTTACATACTAACGTGACCCATTGACTAGCAAACAAAGAAAGAAAGTATGATATGAACTCATATAAGTTTAGCACGTGACTTACAAGGGTCCTAGTGTCTTGATGTCGAGTTTGGACGTGTAGAATGACAACCTAATGGATTATACCCAACGGTATATCGGGACCAGCTTTGAAGCTTATTAAATATCTAAGTTTCTTAACTCGTGTACCTTTTATGACTTTGTATGCAACGTACACTTACGTACCACTTATATGTTTGAGGGACAATTTGTTAAGGGTGTTTGTCATGGTTTATGGACCGAAACAAGACAAGAGACAAGATGGTTAGGATTAGGCGAGTGTTAAGTGTGTTTATAAATTTTTCAAGAAGTTGTTAAGTGTTCAATGTGTATGGGTATATATTTAGGCTTAGAGCTAGTTCATTTTCCTAGTCCTAATCAGACCAAACCGTGCCCTTAAGTGTGGTTTTGGTTGGTTCTAGTTTAACTCTACTATAGTTTTGATAATAACCTTACTAGTACAAATCTTAATTACAAGATATTGTACAAGATTTACCAAGATTATGAAAATCTTATGGTTTGGTGTGTATGTATGCTAGTTGCGGGTATAAAGGAAAAAAGAGGGATCCAAGTGGTTTTATCCAATGTTGTAATAGATTAGTGGAGACATTAAGGACAAGGTTAAATTGACCTTGTTTTACATGTTCTTAGGAAGATAAAAGGAGATTTTCTAGTTGATTTATGTATGTGACGTGTTGTATATGGGTTTTGTCCATCCTATATTTCAGCTACAATGGCTTGCTAACACAAGACTTGATTTATTTTTTGTGTTTAAGGTTTAAAAGTGGGCATTGGTTTTGAGTCTAGGTAAGTCTAAGTATTTCTGAGGTGTGTCTAAAGGTATTTTATTACGAAACGTAAGCCCTTTTACGTGACTAAATAAAAATAAAACACGCAAAGTTAATAATTATCTTCTTAATAATTATATAACACTTGATTGATGTAAACCTTAATTTATTTGGTGACCGTTTACGTTGAATGATTGTTTTTTTTCAAAGGGCCCGTTTACGTTAAATGATTATTCTTAGTCTACGCGAAAAAGTTACATTAAAAGTAAACGCATATCGTACCAAAATAAATAGTGACGAATAATAGGAGTCATAAAATGACTTGAAATTGAGAAATGTTACAGTCTCCACCCATTAAAAAAGCTTTGTCCTCAAAGCTTAAGACCTTGTAATGGATGACGAAGCCCGGTTTGTGAAAAGTTGTGGGTATTTTTGTTTGAACGAATCTTCGCGTTCCCAGGTGAATTCAGAACCTATCCTAGAGTTCCAGCGAACCTTAACCAGTGGTATCCGGCTTCGTTTTAATTGTTTAATCTCCTGTTCTATGATTTCAACGGGCTCTTCCACAAACCGGAGCTTATCGTCAACATGAATTCCTTCTAACGGCATGACTAATGGTTCGTCAGCGTAACATTTCTTTAGATTAGACACATGGAAAGTATGGTGAACTCTGCTCAACTCTTGAGGAAGTTCCAGCCTGTAGGCAACTTTCCCAACTTTGGCTAACACCTTGAAAGGTCCGACATATCTCGGGTTCAACTTACCCCGCTTACCGAAATGTACAACCCCTTTCCAAGGTGAGACCTTGAGCATAACCCTATCCCCAACTTCAAACTCCATCGGCTTTCGCTTCAAATCCGCGTAGCTCTTTTATCGATCCTGAGCAGCTTGAATTCTTTGCTTGATCAAGACGATCTTTTCCCTTGTTTCTTGGATTAATTCTAGACCGGTCAGTTGAGCTTCTCCAACTTTGGCCCAGCACACAGGTGATCGACATTTTTGGCCATAAAGTGCCTCATAGGGTGCGGCCTTTATGCTAGCGTGATAACTGTTGTTATACGAAAATTCGGCTAATGGCAAATGTTTAACCCAGCCCTTGCCAAAATCGATCACGCAAGCACGTAGCATGTCCTCGAGAGTTTGAATAGTCCTCTCGCTCTGGCCGTCGGTTTTTAGATGGTACGCAGTGCTCATACTTATATATGTACCTAAAGCTTTCTGAAATGATTTCTAGAAATTTGACGTGAATCTCCCATCACAATCACAGATAATTGAAACAGGTATTTCGTGCCTTGCTATTATCCTGTTCAGGTACAACCTTGCCAACTTGTCCAATGGATCATTCTCCCTTATTGGCAAGAAGTGAGCAGATTTTGTAAGTCGATCCACAATCACCCAGATGGTGTCAAAACCTTGTGACGACTTAGGAAGCTTGGTGATAAAATCCATCGTGATATTATCCCACTTCCACTCGGGTATTGCTGGTTGTACTAACAGTCCCGATGGCCTTTGGTGTTCGGCCTTGACCCTCGCACATGTCAAGCACTTGCTAACATAGGTGGCGATGTCGGCCTTCATGTTTGGCCACCAATATAGCTTCTTCATGTCTTGGTACATCTTTTCAGAACCGGGATGGATAGAGTATTTCGACTTGTGGGATTCGTGCATAATCACGGATCTTAAGTCTCCATAGCAAGGTAACCAACTCCTGCCGTGTAAACATAAGGTTCCATCGGCGCGTGGTTCCAACTTTTCCTTGGGTATATCCTTTCTGATCATACCGCCCACATCTTCATTCTTAAGAATATCTGGTTTCAGGGCCTCGATCTGAGCTTCTAGTATTCGTTTGGGAAGATCCAAGCCAATAGTCATAACTAAGGCTCGAACCCGCAACGACTCAATCCGTTCCTTACGGCTCAACGCATCAGCCACTACGTTTGCCTTCACTGGATGATAACGAATGTCACAATCATAATCACTTAGCAATTCAATCCAACGGCGTTGCCTCATGTTAAGCTCCTTCTGGTCAAGGATGTGTTGTAGACTTTTATGGTCGGTGAACATGGTGCATTTGGTTCCGTATAGATAATGTCTCTATATCTTTAGAGCGAACACTATCGATCCAAGTTCTAAATCATGAGTGGTGTAGTTCTTCTCATGAATTTTTAGTTGTCGAGAAGCATAGGCTATCACCTTCTCTCTCTGCATCAAAACTGCACCTAAACCCTTGTGTGACGCATCACAGTAGACCACAAAGTCTTCGCTTCCTTTAGGTAAATCCAGAATTAGCGCACTGCACAACTTCTGCTTTATTAACTGAAAAGCGTTTTCTTCCTTTTCACCCCAGTCAAACTTGATTCCTTTCTGAGTAAGTTTTGTCATTGATTTAGGAATCATCGAAAATCCCTCGATGAACCTTTGATAGTACCCAGCAAGACCTAAAAATTAGCGGATCTCTGTCGGTGTCTTAAGAGATGCCCAATCTTTGATAGATTCTATCTTGGCTGGATCCACATGTATGCCTCTGTTATCAATGACGTGACCGAGAAATTGTACCTTCGGGATCCAAAATTTACATTTTGAAAACTTGGCATACAACTTCTCCTTCTTAAGCAATTCCAAAATTGCCTTGAGGTGTTCTTCGTGCTCCTTCTCGTCCTTTGAATAAATAAGTATGTCATCAATGAAGATAATTACAAACTTATCCAAGTAAGGCTTGCACACCCGGTTCATGAGGTCCATGAATACCGCAGGTACGTTTGTCAGTCCGAATGGCATAACCTGAAAGTCTTAATGTCCATACCGAGTTTGGAATGCCGTCTTTGGAATGTCTTGCTCTCGTACTCTAAGTTGGTGATAACCCGATCGCAGATCTATCTTTGAATAAATACTGGATCCTTGGAGTTGATCAAATAAATTGTCGATCCTCGGGAGTGGATAACGATTCTTTACTGTCAACTTATTTAACTCACGGTAGTCATTGCACATCCTGAATGACCCATCCTTCTTTTTGACGAACAAGACCGGGGCTCCCCAAGGCGAGGAACTAGGTCTTATGAAGCCCTTGTCGAAAAGCTCTTGCAGTTTTTTCGATAATTCCTTCATTTCGGATGGAGCCAATCGATACGGTGCTCGAGCTACGGACGCGACTCCTGGAATTAAGTCGATCTGGAATTCCACTGGTTGAGCTGGAGGAAGACCCGGCAAGTCCTTGAGAAACACTTCAGGAAAATCTCAGACGATTGGTACGTCCTTAAGTGGCTTTCCTTCCGACTTGTCCTCCTCTTTCTTGGCAGATATCTGTGCCAAAAAGATCTGACATCCTTTTGCCATGTACTCTTGAGCCTTTGAACATGAGATAATGGTCAATCGAGATTATTTCCCGTTGTTACTTTTGTTACTATGAAAAATCAAAGTTTCATTCCCATAGGGAATTTGAACAAGCTTCTCATCACATACGATCACGGCGTGATACTTTCTTAACCAATCCATGCCGATAATAACGTCAAAACTACCCAGTTCTACGGGCATTAGATCTATGTTGAACGGGTGGTTTAAGAAATTTAAAGTGCAACCTCGTATAATAGTGTCTACCCCGGCTATTTTCCCGTCCGCTAATTCAACATCATAACTATTTTCTAATGGAGTTGGGGCGATGTCAATCTGGGAACTAAACGCAGTGGATATAAAACTTCTATCGGCACCAGTGTCAAATAAGGTAGATGCATAGCGGTTGTTTAAGAGGAACGTACCTGGACGACATTGGAGTCCGGGTTCCTCGATGCATTCCCATTCTTCTCTATGTTTCCAACTGCATATACCCAGCCTTGTGCATTCCCATTCCCCCCATCCTTATTCTTC